>JAABKJ010001105.1:0-31632 GCA_011634705.1 Andricus grossulariae
TATTTACATTTACGGTTAGAAACAAATTAATGTTAAGGAAAGAAACAACGAATTTTCAAGAAAAATAGTTGATTTTTCAACGAAAGTAATGAATTTTCAACTATAATGATGAATAGTCAGACAAAAAAATGAATCTTTAACCAAATAGTTGAATTTTCAACCAAAAAGATGAATCTTCAACTAAGAAGATTAAGTTTATACTAAAAAAGACAAATTTTTCAAGAAAATACCTAAATTTTCAAATAACAGAAAAATAATTTTCAATCAAAAATGGAATACATAGTTAGATTTTTAGTTTAAAAAGATTAATTTTTAACCAAAGAAATAAATTTTCATATAAAAAAATTACTTTTTAACCAAATAGTTGAAGTTTTAATACAAGAGATAAATTTCTAACCGAAAATGGAATAGTCAAATTTTCAGTTCAAAAAAAATAATTTTTAACCCAAAAAACGAATTTTCAACAAAAAAGTTAATAAATTTTCAACCAAAGTAAGGAATTTTTAACCAAAAAGATTAATTTTCAACCAAGAAGATTAATTTTATATCAAAGAAGAAGAATTTTCAACAAAATAAATGAATTTTCAACAAGAAAACAACGAATTGAAAAAATAGTTGAATATTCAACCAAAAAGAGTGTAAAGAGTAAATAGATAAAAATATATCTTTGACAAATATTTTTCAGGCAAGACTTTTACGTAATAAAAAATCGTCCGAGGTTATAATTATAACTGAAGTTAGATAAGACCTTTTTCTTAAAAATATTAATAATAATATGTTAATATTAATTTTTTAATGTGAATTATCAATGTAAATAATATTAATAATAATATGCCATTTGTTCTTCAAAGTTCTTCATCAAACTAAGAAAAGTTATCTATAATAAAACAATATCTTTTTATGTTAGATTCATCGTTTTTAAATACAACCCAGTCAGAAATGGATGGTTGATTTTACGTCGAATCAACGTTGTTTTTTGATGTCGAAAAATCATCGATATTTTCGTCGATACGGCGATATTATGTCGCCCAATTTGACGTCATATTAACGTCGAATTAATGACCGCATCGACGTCGTTTTATTAATCGTTTCGACGTCTAATTTACAATAATTTCGATGGTACAAGAAGTAGTGCAGTAGTTATGAAGACATAAATGGGACCCCAGAACAGGATTCCATTTATTTTTCCACGAATGAAAAACACTACGAATAAGTTGATCCACACTTTTTTAATTATTACATGAGAAAATAAATAAAAAAGAAAATAAAATTAAAAAATTAGTTTCATTTTATTTCGAGACCATCATATATAATGATTTTTATAGTTAATGCAATCTTACTATTTAGTTTTAGTTTTTTCGCGTTTTCCAAACTTCCGTCATCTTGTTGTCGCCAGGGAGCGGTTTTTAACAAAGCTTTGGTTGCTTTCTCCACTGCACTTAAGTTGCAATCTGAATTGCATACGAGAAAAGTACCTGCAACAATTTTATTATGTTTTTCAATAATGTCTCAGTTATAGGCTTTTTTTCATATATGATTAAACAAATTTTGATGAAATAAAAAAATAATTAGAATTATTCTAAAAAAACTTTGAAGATAAATGTAATTTTAAATGAGAAACATTTAGATAGAAAAATTTTCTATTCCGGAACGTTATAAATTAAACGAATGCGAACTTCAATAAAAAAAAAGTTTAGTCACAAAAAATTGTAATATGAACCCAGTGGGCACCAAATTTGACGACGTCTACACGAAATCGTTACGACATCTTTACGACAACTTTACGGCATCCTAAGTCCATGTCGTTAAGGTGTCTTTACGATATCGTAAAGTCATTGTCAGATCGTACGACGTCTTTACGTCTTAACGACATAGACATAGGATGTCGTAAAGTTGTCGTAAAGATGTCGTAATGATGTTGTAAAGACGTCGCCAAATTTTGTGCCCACTGGGAAAACTTTTTATATTGAAATCCTTTAAAATTTCAATTATTTGAAGTAAATTTATATTGCTTGAAAATTAATCATTTTAAAATTGTAAATTATACTTTCCAAACTTCAAACAACTCAATTTTAATTGAAAAATTAAAATTTATAAAATAAAAAAATTAAAAATTTAGGGTTCAACATGAAAATTTAGAATTCTAAAATTGTAGCCATTTAAAATTACCAAATGTTTCAATCACCGATTATCTATTTAAGAAAGTTTAATTTTATCATATTTAATTTTTAACCCAACAAGAGTGTGGATTATTTTTCTTACCAATTTTCTATCTGCAATAGTTGTAAAAAATATTGTTTAAACAATTTTTATAAATATTATTCAATATTAGCGCTAAATAATTATAGAAATTGTGAAAAAATATTAAACATAATCATTAGCTTATGAATGATGACAGTTTTATTCGTTTGTTAGCTATTAATTATTTATAATTTAATTTAATAATTAGATCTCAAACAAATAACATTAGTGTATTTATTTATTTTTTTTAATTTTAAATTTGAAAAAAGTAAAGTCTGAGATATCAGTTGTAAATTAAGACTTCTTAACTTATTGCGAAAATTCAAAAACTTTAAGAGTCTTTCAAAGACTTTGAGAAATTGAAAAGAAATTGAAAAATATTTTTTAAATATTCGGAAATCTGTTTCAGTTTTAAAATACTTCTAATCATCTAAATTTCTAAATATCTTTTAAAATAATTTTAATATTTCCTGAAATTTAAAACAAATGTACAAAATTTAAAAAAATTGATTTCGATATTATTTTTACAATTTTGGAAATCTTTTTAAATATTAACTGAAACTTAATTTTTTTAAATAAGAAATAATATTGAAAGCTTTGAAACCTTCTGAATATCGTTTAAAAAAATTCAAATCTTTCTTATATTTTTTTAAATTCTCAAAAATTAAAAAAAAAATCTTAAATCTTCCAGATTCTTCTTTGACAGTTTTTGAAATCTTTTAAATGTTTTGAAATCTGTTTGAATATTCTTTTACAAATCATTTAGAAACAAAATTTTAATCTTTATATGAATCTTAAATTTTTTTCTGGAAACCTTTCAAATTTCATAAAACGATTCAAATCTTCTTGATAGAAATCTTCCAAATCTACGTGTTGTTTTGAATTTTTACAACTTTTTTCAATTTTAAAAATATTTTTGAATCATTTCAAAACTTCTAAATAACTCCTAAACTTACTCGAATTTTATCAAAACTTTTTTAATCTTGTAAAATTGAAAATGTTTGCTTAGAAGTCTTTCACACTCTTCTTTAAAACTTTAGGAAATCATTTGAAACCTTTTTCAAGTTTTCCTTATCATTCAATTTTCAAAATAAAAAATCATTTAACATTTTCCCAGAAATCTTAAAAAATTTCATTTGATTCTCGTAAAACCATTCAAGATTCTTAAAAAGCTTTTTTAGAAATCTTCAAAAATTTACATTTTTTAAAAAGTTTTTCAAATCTTCTCAAGATTTAAATTATTCGTGAATCTTTTCAAAACCTTTAAAACTTTTTATATCTTTTGCAAGAATCTAATTTTCCTAAAAGTATTTAAAATCCTGAAAAATTACAAAAATTGTCTTACAATCTTCCTCGAAATCTTCAAAATTTAAAATTAATCTTTTAAAAACTTCTAAATATCTCCTAAAAATGCTTGAATTTTTTCTAAAATTTTGTTAGCTTGTAAAATTTTAAAATTTTGCATTAAGATGTTTTACATTCTCATTTGAAATTTTAGGAAATAATTTTAAATGTAGTGAAACCTTTTTTAATATTATCTTGGAAGTCATTTTTCAAAATAAAAAATCATTTGAAATTTTCTATGAATCTTTAAAGAACAAATTTATTTTCTTGAAACCTTTCAAAATTCGTAAAAAAAATTGTAACGTTTAATCTTCTCAAAACTTCTGAACCTTCTAAATATCTTTCAAAATGATTCAAACTTTACCTGAAATTTTAAAAAAATTCTGCGAACTTAAATAATTGCCTTAAAATCTTCTAAATTTTTTTTCGAAATTTTCGGAAATTATTTTTGGAACACTTTTAAATCTTTTTCAATTTTCTTTTTTGATACATTTTTAAAAATAAAACACTTTAAATTTTCATAGGAACCTAAAGAAATTTTTTTATGAAACTTTTCAAAATTCTAAGGAAGCTTTTTTTTTAATGTTCAAAAATGAAAATAATTTTCAACAAAATATTTGAGTTTTTAACAAAATGATTGAATTTTCAACAAAATAGTTGATTTTTACTTATTGTAAATTGAACAAAACTTAGAATTGGAGTTTCAAAGGTTAGATGTTCAATTTCTAAGAGCTGAATATTGAAGAATGTTGTAAATTTTAATATTTTTATTTAAAATTTCGAATTTTCAATAAAAAGTATATATTTTTAACAAATAAATTGAATTTCTGACTGTTGAAAATTGAATGAAATTGAATTTTCAACGATTGGATTTTCAATGTTGAATAATTGGAAATTGAAGAAAATTTAATTATTTTGGTAGAAGTTTTTTGAATTTTCAACAAAATAATAGAATTTTTAACTATTGCAAATTGAAGAAAATTAAAAATTGAATTTTCAGCGGTTGGATTTTTAAATGTCTTCAATTTTCAACTGTTGAAAATTGAACTATTTTGGTAGAAACCTTTCGAATTTTCAACAATATGATTAAATTTACAACAAGCGAGTTGAATTTTCAATATTTGAAAATTGAAGAAAATTGAAGAAAATTGAATTTTTAACGGTTGGATTATCAAGTTTGAACAGTTGAAAAATGAAGAAATTTGAACTATTTTGGTAGAGATTTTTTAAATTTTCAACAAAATAATTGAATTTTTCACTATTATAAATTCAAAAAAATACTATGTTAAAGTTTTACCGGTTGGATTTTTAATTATCTTCAATTTTCAACTGCTGAAAATTAAAGAAAGTTGAACTATTCTGGTGGAAAACTTTTGAATTTTCAACAATATGATTGAATTTACAAAAAATAAGTTGAATTTTCAATCGTTGAAAATTGAAGAAAATTGAATTTTCAACGTTTGGATTTTCAATTTTGAACAGTTGATAATTTTGAAAATTGAAAATTTTCCTTTTTAGTTGAAACTTTTGAATTTCCAACAATACGATTCAATTTCAACAAACAAGTTGAATTTAGAACTGTTGAAAATTTAATAAAATTGAATTATCAACGGCTGGATTTTCAATTTTAAATTGTTGAAAATTAAAGAAAATTCAACTATTCAACACCTTGAAGAAAGACTTCAAATACATGTCCGAATTGTGAAGTCGGGCCTCGGGCGAGCTCGGCTTCGTGCTCGTGCTCGTGCCTCGTGTTCGTACATTTTCGGCTCTACACTAGGTTGGCCGACGCATCGCGTAACAGAGCCGGCTCACCGACACGCTACGTTTGCATGGATTGCTCCCACATGGGAAAGTGGTGGGGGCCGAAAAATCCCACGTTCTGGAGACTCTGGATTATCCATGCTGCTGTCTGTCGAATAGTATCAATGCTCACACCCTTTCTGAGTACAGCCGACGTCGAAGGCATTCTGTCCTACCGATGTAAGCTCGAAGAGTAGGCGCAGCACAGAGTTTCGGCTGCTCCGTAAAATATGGGATGTTGAGCACTGGCTGACATTTGTTTCTACCTGAAGTCTTCAACCTCTCAGGGATTTTGATATGGATAAGATTTTCCCTTAAAGTGGTTACATTTTCAAGTGATATCTTCCCAAAAGTTTGCACTCTTTGAGCCTTTATTGAAGCGAGAAGCATCACAGGCTTCTTGGTAAGTTGTTCTAGAGGTATATCCTCATTAGGATGAAGAGTGGCCAGGTACACCAAGACAGGTTCCGGGTCCCATTTTGTCCAATATTTAGGAGCTTGAGGTCTCAAAACAGCCAATCTCTTGAAAAACCTGGCTAGTTGAGGATCCTTACCTAGGTCTTTACCCATCATGAACAATAAAGCAGATCTGTATATATTCAGTGTGCCGTAAGATTTTTCTTGTTAAAGAATCTCTGCAAAAAATTTCAAGATGATTGTCATCGGTCTGAAAAAATGATGAGTCTTGTTTTTCTGACAAAGAATCCACCAGAGATTACTGACTTCAAACTAATCTCGATAGATTCATCTGATTCTCCTCTGAATCTGAAACCTTCCCTGGTAATTTTGCTGCTACCAGGATAAGACTCGCCGACATCGTGTGCGTTTTCCTAGAAGGGCAAGATACTAATCTCTCATCAGGCTGTAATTTAATCGGTTTGCAACTTATTAATGATTTGAAAACAGGGTGATAAACTTTTGACATTTTGTGTTCGTTCTAGATCCAAATAAATGTTAATCAAATTTCCCAAATTTTTCTGTTATTGTTTGAAAAGCCCAATGTGCCAGTTCCCATTTTGTCTCCTGAGGCAAGATTCTAGACTGTTCATCTGCCTCAACGTTCAGTTTTGACTGAATATTAGAGGCATGAATCCAGATCTCTCGAGCTTCACACCATTGCCATATCTGCTTGCTAAGTTGCATGAGCCTCGGATATCTGATTCCTCCCATTCTGTTAACGTATGCGATGGCTGTTGTATTGTCCATCATTAGTAATATCTCACAGTCACTGTAATCATTCGCAAAAAATTGCTAACCGAAAAAAGCTGCCTTCAATTATAGATAGTGGATGTGACATCCCTGTTCACTACTGTCTCACCAACCATGCGCTTTTTCACCTTCACAATGATCCCTCCAACCTCTTAGTGAGGCATCAGTGAAAATCGTTAAACCATATTTTTATTCTCTGAGAGGGCTACTTGACGACCTTAAATTAGTTAACCACCAAGTTAAGTCCGGTTCAATTTTCTCTGAAATTTTCATTTTTGCCTTGAAATTGTTTTCAGACATTTTTAGCGCTGAATATTTTTCGCGTTCTAGTATTTTTGTGTAAAGCCAACCGTATTTGATTGCCGCACATGCAGAAACGAAGGTACCAATGAGCTGTGCCAGCTCTTCAATTTTACACTCCCGTTTCTTTTTAAAACTTTTCACTAATTGAGCGATAGATTCCCGTTTTCTTTGCGGTACTTGAATTAAAAAATCGATACTGTTTAACACAACCCCAAAAATAGACATTTATTTGCTGGAAATAGCTACTAAAATGAGTCTTATTTGTCGTAACTTTTGTACAACTGAATTGAGTAGTTTGGTGAATGTGTAAGGGGCAACACAGTGTCCAAACTGCATACATTGAAACTCAAAGATTTTTGTATCAAATAAAAATCTGAGAAATTTTTTATATTAACTTGCTATGGGGATAAGCAAATAAGCGTCTTTCAGGTCAATCGACATCATGAAACAGTCTCTATTTATTAAGCCTACGGCCGTTTCAAGGTCCTCTAACTTGAAATGGGGAGGTTCAAAGGATTTGTTCAATTCTTTAAGGTTAAGAATAGATCTGTCATCGTCGTTTGGTTTTTGCCTCAAGAAGTAGGGTGATAAAAATTGTCCGTTACATGGTGAGCGCTGTGCAATTGCTCCTTTTCCTACCAAGATATTTAGCGCATTCATTATTCTAATTTTCTCTAAAGGCGAAAGATTAGCGTCCCAGTGTTCTTTAGTTTGAATAGGAATTGATAAAAAGGGCAGCCGGTATCCTGTTAGTCCGCTGTCACTTTTTCCCATGCATTAAACAAAAAATGTTAACGACCTGCTATTTTATGTAGCTCTAATTCTTATCTCGCTGGTTTTTCTGGTTGAATTGTTGTCGCTTCGGCCCTCCCTGATTTTTGGTGGAGTATCTCTTCGCCCTTCCAGTTTAAATGGGCTCCAGAACGCTGAGTTGCATTTGATCTGGTTTTCTCCCACTTTTCGCCCACAATTTTTGCCTGGGTTTTGGCAATCTCCTGGCTCCTTTTCTCCACCTCCTTTGCCGACTTGATTCTGTTAGGAAACGCTTCTCCAAAAAGTAGAGTGTCTACCTTGTTTTCTTCTGCAATCGATTTTACAATATAGTCCAAAGCAGATCGAGATATTGTGATGTAGAGCCGTTAAAATCTTTCCCGCAACGCTGGCAGGCCCGAAAAGTTGTGCTTTCTGAATGCAATTTTCGGAATTTAACATCTGTGTCAACTATTTGCCTATTGCACTCAGTGAACAGTCCAACTGAGCCTGCGTTACAGATTGAAATGTCTTTTTTGAATATGTTTAAATGACCGGCAAAAGCCGTCTTAATTTCCGGATTGAGTTTCGGAGTACCCATCATCGGACAGTTCTCCGCCTGTGGGTATTTTTTGGTTAGGTCTACCAACTTCTCTTTAAGTTAACCTGATTTTGAAATGTTGGACCACAGTTGCGAACCCGACTTATATATGACAATACTTGTGCCGGGATTGTTGAAATCCAGATCTCCCAGTGAGCTAAGTAGATTATATTAATTAGATTCCTTCCTTACTGGTTGAGATTCATATTTGGGAGGTTCATTAACATCACTGCCTCTTCCTGAATCTGAGTTATCTGGTCCTGAACGGCTGCTCGAAGAGCTACTACTGTGTTGTGACGTGCTTGTAGCGTAACGCTCTCCATCTTTTCGACTCTGTCGTGGCGCATATCTTGTATGAAGCTCACCGTCAGATTGACTGTCATCGCGTGGTGTACCTCTCGTGTAACGCTTACCGCATCTCCTATACGGAGAGTAAGATAATTTATGTGGCGAACCTCTCGTGTAACGATCACTGCTTCTTATTTGTGAATATCCAAAACTAGGATGACCATCCGTCCCGGTTTTCCAGGACGTGTTACCAGTTTTTAACTGTCCGTCCCGGTGTCCTGGTCCGTGCTGTATATGTCCCGGTTTGTCTCTAATACTGTCTAGGAACGGCATTTACTGTGATTTACTGTTTCACCCAATGACGGCAATGACTCTTTACTGATTGGCCAATACTACGTTTAAGTGTCGCGTTCCGAGAACAAAATATCTCTCTCTTTCTTTAAAATACAGTGTGAGTTTGAAGCATTTCAAATAAGCGCGCGTATTACGGCCAATAACGTCGCTTCTCCCTTCCATACAGAACGCTTGCGCAGTTGAAAAAGTCGTGCTCTGTTACTGACTATCACGTTGAAGACAATTTAAAATTAAAGTTTTAGCGGTTGGATTAACAAATTCTTTTTAAATTTAATTTTTGATTTTGAAAACACTTTCAAATAAAAAAAGAAAAATCTATCTATAAAGCTTCTCGTAATTTGAACTCACGTATTAAAAAATTGATTCAAGAAAAAGTAACGTCAAGGTAACGCGTTAGTTTTTCCAATAACGGTAACGGTAACGCGTTATAATTTTTGAAAGAAACGCAGTAACTTTTTGAATTAATAATGTAAAAATAAAAACAGTTTACAGATTACTAAGGTTAAATTCTTGATTAAATTATATAATTTAAAATATGATTTTTAAGTTTGAAAAAACTTTGAAATGAAAAACCAAAAAACTATCTAAAGCTTCTCGGAATTGAAACTGACGTATTGGAAATTTGCGTCTGAAAAAAGTAACACCAGAAAAATAAGCGCTTGGATATCTTTTTTATCACTTTGAAGGTAAACAAAAATTTACAAAAACTCATTTACATTTAAAATTTTCTTTTATGTCAATAATGTTTAGAAACATTTGTGGATCATTTCTATCATGAAATAAAACTACTTAGTTTGAAATTTTTATCTACTTAATAGAAATATTAGAAAATTCGTAATCTTTATTAATAAATAAACAAACCGAATAAACTAAAAGTCATATTTACGCTGCTTTGCAACCAATCATATTTCCGATAACAATCACAAAATCTCGTGATTACAACTTTTTACGAAATGGATCAAATTTAAGTTGTAAATAATTGAAGCCTTGGCCAAGATAATGTTGTATTCACAAAACTCTTAAAAACCTAAAAAAAATCATAATTTCCGTATAAACAGTGAGTTATGACCGACGATTTTCCGTTTTGCGTCATAGAATAAAAGTGTTGAACAAACTATGACCAAATTTAACAATGTATTGCGAAATGTGCTCACAGTTGGAATAAACCTACGAGAAACAGATTTTTATTGAACCAGAATTATTTAATCTGTGTTAAGGCTTTCTCTGTCGACATATTTGAATACAATTTTCAATTCTGCGCTTCCAAAAGCTTATCTGAAAAGCAAACATTGTGACATTCTCCCGCTGTTTTGAGGAAAAGTATTGCGAACCTAATGTAAACATTATTAATTTTCTAGAACAATCATTTACACAGAATTAAAATTCTTATCCATTTGTGGGTAATGTTTAATAGTAGATCAATGAGTGGCCCTTATTTTTATATATAAACCTGTGCACTTTATAAAAAAATCATCCGTATGTGTCCAGAAATTTTGAAAATTTTGTTCCTTCTATCTGCACAAAATGCGGGTCTTTTTTGCGGCTCTGCTTCTTGCCATTGTCATTTTCTCCAGTTTCATTGGTAAGTATTGATACCCTCAATTTTGAGATATTTTGTTAATCAACTACTGAAATTGTTAAAACTTGTTTTAAACATACTGAATTTTATCCTCGATGTTTTTGAAAACTTGTTTTCCTTTCGACATATTGAAATTTTCATTTTCATATGTTTAAAGAAAGATCCGTCAAACGGTTTTTGAAAAAAAAATTTTTTCAAAATTGATTTTTCCACTTCACAACTCGTTATTTTCTTTTTATGATTTTATTTCTTCTTCAATGTTTGTAAAATATGCGTATGTTGGTGTTCTTATAAAGCGGATGAAATATTTTTTTACGTAGAAAAGAAGGAGACACTATAGAAAAGGAATAAAGTGACATTTTTATATTTTGTAAGAATATTTTCACATTTTTAGGGCAATATAAGTTTTTTGGCAGTTTTACCTAAAGACGTGCGATTTTTGCAATTTTTGAAATATTAAGGTTTTTCTTGTTTCACAATCAGTTTATCCAGTTTTTTTTTTCACTTCTAACATCCAAAAAACAAAAAAATGGCCAAGATTCCGATTAAAAAAAAAAAGAAAGAAAATTTTCTGAAAAAACACCACCTTTTTTTCTTGAAATTTTTAGAAGTAGTGGGTAAAAATATATTCTATTTACCACAGATTTCTCATTTGGCAGCTATGTTGTAATCATTCCAATAAATTTATATTATTACAATTAGTAATATGCATTGGTATTGAAACAAACATTTGGCATTTTTTATTTTTTTAAAAGCTTTATCACATAAAAACCAAAAATATACGTCTTATCAAAAAATAGTGAAAAGTAAATTTGCAGATATTTTGAGATGAACAATTTTTCTTCTTAACATTCTTTCGTATGTCGCATAGTTTTATTTTTATAAAATAACACAGGACGTTGGGCCCCATCAGGTCAGGGTCAAGGTCAATTCCAGGTCAATTCAAGGTCAAACCTAAAAAATTCATCACTCACCAAATAAGTCAGGGTACCTATAGGTTTTTGGGGTCGCCGAATTCGAATCCGTTGTTAAGGTCAGTTCAAGGTCAAACTTACAAAATTGATCACTAACTAATTAAGTCACGGTATCTGTAGGTTTTTGGGGTCGCTCAATTGAAATCCGTTGTCAGTTTGGTCTCATCAGGTCAGGGTCAAGGTCAATTCAAGTTCAAACCTACAAAATTAATCGCCAACCAAATAAATCAGGGTACGTGTAGGTGCTTGGGGTTGCTGCATTCGAATCCGTTGTCCGTTTGGTCCCATCAGATCAGGGTCAAGGTCAGTTCAATGCCAAACTTACTAAATTCACCACTAACCCATTAAGTCAGGGTACTTATGGGGTTTTGGGGTAGCTGAATTCAAATCCGTTGTCCGTTTGGTTCGACCTTGAATTGACCTTGACCCTGACCCTGACTTGATGAGACCAAGCGGACAATGGATTTGAATTCAGCAACCCCGAAAACCTACAGGTACCCTGACGTAATTGGTTAGCGATGAATTTGGTAAGTTTGAACTTGAATTGACCTTGACCTTGACCTGATGGGCAAAAACGGACAACGGATTTAAATTCAGCGACCCCGAAAACCTATCGGTGCTGCAACCTAATTGGTTAGCGATGAATTTTGTGAGCTTGGCCTTGAACTCACCTTGACAACGGATTCGAATTCAGTGACCCCGAAAACCTGTAGATACCCTGAGTTATTTGGTTAGCGATGAGTCTTGTAGGTTTCACCTTGAATTGACCTTGACCCTGACCTGATGGGACCAAATGGACAACGGATTCGAATTTAGCAACCCCGAAAATATAAGACCCACCTGGGCTGGTCCGTGTTGCAAGGGTTCAGATTTTGTGGTCCTGTGTAATTAATGTTTCTTTTCAACGTTTTTAAAAACAGAATTCTGTAATATTATAAATTGTCATCAATTTTATTATTTAGAAATTTTCAAATTCGGGATTTTTATATTTCGGTAATTTTATGATTTCGGGAATTTTGTTATTCGGCAATTTTTCAATTCGGGAATTTGACAGTGTCGGAAAGTTTATTTTTCGGAATTTTTCAGTCGTCTCAAAAAAATCAGAAATTATTTTTTCTCGCGAAAAAGGAAAAATTCCCAATGAAAAAATGAATGTTTGAATTTCAATAAATCATAGCTTATTTTTTCGAGAAAAATATTCGTTACAACTCTACTGTATCCAGTTTTGAAAATAAATTAAAGATCTTCAAATATAGTAGAGTTATAGAAAATATTTTTCGGAAAAAATAAGCTATGATTTATTAAATTTCAACTATAGTTAACATTTTTGTACATTTTTTTATTAAAAATAATTTTTCTTTTTATTTCAAGTGACATCATCAGTAATATTACATTGACCCTTAAAATCATAGAACTACTATTTTTTCAGGTTAACAAAAATAATTTTTTAAAGAATTTAATATTTTTTATAATTATCTTCCCTTAGAGTAACGCTAGAAAGTTTCAGGCTTTTCTGAAATATGCAGCTTTTTTTTTACTTTTTAGTTAGGTAGAAATAATAAATTTTATTATTAATACAGGTATTAAATTAAACAAAAGGCTCTAAGTTACTACTTTAAAGAAAATTTAGATTTGATATGATCCATATAGAAACTTTGAAGGTTATTCCAAATACCTGTTGTATTTAGAAAAATATATTTACAAAAATGAAAAAGATTACAAAAAAATGATTCTCTTGAATATTTATTTATTATTTGTTTATAACTAAAAAGCCAAAGCAAAGTTAAAAATGTTAAAAGAAGATAGTTACAAACAATAATGTAATGTTTAAATAATTGGGTTTACCAAATTGTATTAATTATTACCACACTCTAATTGAAAAGTTGGAAATAAGTTGAAAAAATTCATAAAAAACCGGGAATTTACTAACAATCCTCTAAGAGAGATAGTTATAAACAATGATTAATTGTTTAAACGATTATGCTCGTTAACTTGCAATAATTATTACCTTAATAAATTAAAATTGGACCTAAAGTTGAATATTTCAGAAAAAACCGCAACTTCTTAGCATTATTCAAAGAGAATATTATTAAAAGTAATAATAAATTGTTTAAACAATTATTTTTCTCAGCTTGAATTGAATATCACCTCACTTTAACTGAGGAGTTGAAAATTTAAAGAACCGCGACTTTCTAACTATATTCTGAAAGAAAATTGCTAAATATAATAACACATTGTGTAACCAATGTATGTAAAAGTCTCATTATCAGTTGGAAGAAGTATTTCAAAAAGTTGCCAAAAAAGCTTAATAAGCCCTAGGAAACAGACTTATGGGGGTGATATTGAGGAAACAATAATTTAAACCAACAAAAAATGTTGCAATTTTCTTTTAAATGAAAAAGATTGATTGCAAGTTTTTTTGCTTGTTTTAAAAATCTTATTGATATTCTATCATTACTTCATCATCATCCTAATAGGCTACGAAACAATTTTTTATAGACGCTCGGCAACCGCCTTACTAATTTTTTATTGAATTTTTTCAGAACTGAGTTTACAGGCAGGAAGAATTTTCGGACAATCAGGATCTAGATCTAGATCTAAATCTAAACAAAAACGCAGTTACATAGGAGAAACAGGTGAAGCATCAGAAGTACCATCATCAATATATGACCATGGTTCACAAGGATTAGAGGAGGAGTCAAGACCTCCAAAAAATAAAAGAGCAGAATCAGCACCAGAACCTTTTTTTCATAATTATCGAAGAAAGGAATCAACCAAAAATCTTGCAAGGCAACCACAAGATGATCAAGAACAATATAATCATCCACAATATAATCAACCAATACACTCAATGCAATCAGCAAATATAACTCCTGTAATACCTTATCCACAATGGCTATTAAATCCACCAAGTCCAGAAAATAGTCCAGAACGAAGTCCAGCTGCAAGGTCTTCAACTGATTCCAACAACTATCCCCATCTTTATGATTTGAATAAAAAACCGTTTTAGGTTATTATAGGAATATTTTCCATGGTTTATACGTCCAGATACAATCCACCCCCTTTCCCTTTTCTGACATTTTCCCTTGTCAGGTCCATACGTTTAGACTAAACCATGCTATAAACGTGCATAAATGTACTGACTGTCCGAACGTTTCGACTCGCGAATAAAAAATATTAAATAGGAAACAAATAATACAAAAGAAGTTCTATGCTGTATTTGGAAACCATCTTGTAATTTGTATACCTGTTTGAGAATAGAAGCACTATTCATTGAAAACATTATTTATCTATTTCTTTATCACAACTTCTTGCCTTTTCTAAATTTTTTGTAAGTTTGAGCTGATAACAGGCCAATATGAATGATATTGTTACGTCCTGAAGGAATCGAACTTACCTGGTTGAAAAGAATGAATTAAAAAGGCTTTCTCGTTTTTGAGCGTAATCTAGGACTTCGAAACAGAGATGAGAATAACTTCCGAAGGTTGAGATAACCACACAATAATCTACAAATTTATCGGAATACAATTTTATTTATAATATTTAAGTTTATTAAATATGTGAAATTACAAAGTTAAAGAGAGATAGCTGATTCAAATTAGAAAAAAGAAAATGGTAATGTTTTTTTAATTTTGTTTAATTTTAATTGTTGTGATTGCTTTTAAATTTCTAGTTGAACTAGAGGGTCTTGAAACTCCTCATCGAGATCTCCATCTCAAAATAATCCAATTGTTTACTTTTGAAAGTGGGCGAGTAACTATTTTTGGGATTCACTGTATAATTTGCAGATTCCTTGACAAACTGGTTTTCTGAATTGGTTGAATGCTCTTCTCGTTCACTGGAAAGATGCTGGTATTGGTCGAGGTGTTTATTGGTTTAGTAGAACTGACGTTGATTGTCCTTCTGGTGATTCACCGTTGCGATGGTTTGACAACGAGGATTTGCCAAAGGTGTCCATTAGTGGAGAGGTAGGCTGATGTCTCCTGCTGGTACTCAAGGGTAATGACGGTTGACAATGGAATTGGCAAAAGGATCTTGTCGGTTTAGTTTCACTTATTTAAAGGGAGTTGAAATTTACAATCGAATTCAGTTCGATGGAAATTTCCGAAGCACAACACTGATTTTACTTTAATTTTTCAATTTGTATTTCGAATATTTGGAAATGGTTTCCAAGTAACAGGAGTCTATCTGGTATTTTAATATCAACTCGAGAATGTGCTCTAGGGCAGAGCTTCCGCCCAATCTGAAGGTTGTAGATGGACTTGAGTTTTTGACAGAATGATCTCATGCTGATCTTGGATCAGCCTTCTTGAAATTTATAGCCAGGTGTCTATATCTGAAGGCGTAGAACCTGGGGGTTCCTTGAGACCAAGGATTTGATAATTATGCCACCCTCTTTGATGTTTCGTGGCTGATTTTTATGAGCTGCGTTCGGAGATTTTTAGGCGAGAAGTCATTGTATTTTAGCGCTGTATAGGAAAGTCTAGATTTCCAAACTGCATGATTAGTACTGCAGAGTTCAGACCACTGATTTTATCGTGATGGTTAAGTTTAAATATTCACGAGTTTGTGCATTTTTATAAGAACATAATCCTTTTCTATCATAATTATTAATATAAATTATAGGTATAAATGTAGCGATTATTAATAATATAAGTATAAATAATATAGTTATAATACGTCACAGAGCGTGACAATATCATTATTTATCATCATTTACATAAGTTTTATCATACCCATAACGCTATCCGATTTTCTTCTATGTAGACTATCTTCATTGTTGTGGTGGTGTTTTTTTATTAGCAGAGGTTGAAAATAAGGAGAATAAAGAAATTTCCTTTATTAGACCATTTTTTTACATCAACATGCTGGAATCTTTTCTTTTAGTATGATAGTCGTCTAATATGATTGAAATTGAAGGTCTTGGCATGTAGATACTCATTTCAAAAAATTTCTGTCATAGTTTCTTTTTGCTTTGTGGCGACAATTTTTTTACCAGTACAGATTGTGTAGAAACTTCGTAAATTAAGATATTCTATGTTTTTGTCCACAATTTTTTTGTATCTCTTCGAAAGTTTGAAAAAGTTTACAAATTAGGATGTGATAGCATAATTCAAGAACAGAATGATTTCCAAATAATGAAAAATCATTTACAATTAAAGTTTTCTCTTTCATCAATGTTTAGAAACATTTGGAAATAATTTTCATCGTGAAATGAAATTACATAGTTGGAAATTTTCATTTACATAATTAAAGATGTAGAAAACTCGTACGTTTTATTAATAGATAAAACAACTGAGGACAGTGACTAAAATAAGTCATATTTACGCTGCGTCGCAGCTTATCATAAATTCGATAACAATGTATGCGAAATTGTCTACTTTTAAGAATTTTAAATTGGAAAGTTTTAATTTTTACAATGTTGTTTTGAAAGAAATCATAAAAATGTAATTTCTTTTTAAAATATAGTCGATTGCACAACGTATATCCTAAAATCTGGATTCCATATAAAATTGAACTTGAATCTAATCTCTTCCTGCGTGTAAAATTTAATTTTATAACACTGCATAAATCATAAATATTTTTGTATGTCACTGATTCTTAATGCGCATATTAAGAGAGAAGAAGATAAAATCAAAACGATAAAAGAATGATGAGACGTTTAGATGAAGATTTATTGTCCTTGCTCTGTGTGATATAAATAACATTTTATTATAACTTACAGCACTACAATGTAGCAAACATTCTGAAATATAACTTTGACGTTTTAAAGAATTATTATACAATACTTTGGTAGACATTTTTTATTTTCTGGAATAATAAATTATAACTCCACCAAATCCGTTCTTAAGCATATGCAATATTTGGTAGTATGTTACGAGCGTCCTTCATGTATTATTTCTGAACATTCAATAAAAAACGCCTTTTGCTACTCGAGAAATTTTGCGATAATCAGTTCCTTCTACCTACAGAAAATGAGGATCATCTTTCCGGCTCTTCTCCTTGCTTTTGTGGTTTTCTTCAGTTTCATGCGTAAGGCTCACTATCTTCAACAATAATAAGATTTGTAACTGATAAGGTATATAACTATAACTTAAATCAATTAAAGAAGTTTTTTTTACCGTACAAAAAATTATCACTCGCGAATAAGAAATGCAAGTACTATGTTTAACGGAATTCATAATTTGATGGGTAAAACCCTCTTAAGTAATTTAAACCATCAATTTAGAAATGTCCGAATTTACCCGACATGTCCGAAATTACCCCGTTTTACGGTACACTATTACAACAAAAATGCCGTGGACACTCTTTTCTCGAATTTTCATGCATATCGCCCTTTAATTTGTTTGAATCCATACAAAAAAATGCTTTTTTTGATGTTGAACAAAACAAAATGTGTAGCTTCCGCAAAGGTGTGGTCCAAAAATAAATTGGAAATATTTTCCTCTCGAATTTTTATGCATATCGCCCGGAAAAGAGTTCATATCATATGATTTAACGAACACATTCTCATCACGTATTTTGTGCTTCGCACTCGATTTTGTCCAAAATGCGAACTTTTCTGTATGATTTTCAACACTATTATGTTCAACACTATTATTTTATATGTATACTACCTTTATTTCTGTATCTCGGCCTGGGATTGCTTATTCATATATTGCAAAATAAAGTAAAAATTTTATTTATCATGATTACTTTAATATTTGTTTTTTCTTTTGCATTAAATTTTATTATCAACATCCCTGAAAATGTATATCATTTTCGCAAATGCATATTACTTTTTACGATTAAAAGAAAATGTACTACTTCTATCTGAAAATGATTATCAACAAATTTGTATATCCTTTTTGGGTAAACGACTTTCGTTTATTAATTGTTTTTCCCACCTTGTGACATTTAAAAAAAAATTATTTTGTACTTTTAATGTTATTTTTTACGATTAAAACAAAAACTGCGCGTTCCATCAAAAAATAATTAATAAAAAATTTATAGATCTTTCTTGGATGTGCAACTTTTGTTCACAATTTTTTGTTCGTACCTTGTATCGTTTGTCCAGAAATTTAATTTATTTTTTCATTATTAATGTTGTTTCTCACGAATAAAATAAAAACTACGCGTCCCATGAAAAAGTGATCAATGAAAAATTTGTAGATCTTTTTTAAATGAATGATTTTTGTTGAATCATATTTTTTGGAAGAAAATTAATCTTCTTGGCTAAAAGTAAAACTTTTAACTAAATTGTCGAAAAATCGTAGTTTTTGGAAAAAAATTTATTTTTTAACTGCAAATTGAACTATTCCAGTTGATGATTTATCATTTTAGTCGAATAGTCTACTGTTATATTTTTGGCTAAGAATTCATCTTTTTTGGTTACCAATTCTATTATTTTGTTGAAAATTTAATTATTTTGTTGAAGATTCAACAATTTTGTTGAAATGCATCCTTTTTGGTGAAAAATTCGACAATTTGGTTACATTTTTTTTCTTCTTTGACTAAACAATTCAAGAATTTCATAAGCAGGTTATCCTTTTTGTTTGAAAATTGAAATATTTTGTTGAAAATTTCTTCTTCTTTTGGTTGAAAATTCGTTTGTTTTTCAGTAGAAAATAAATCTTCTTGTTAAAAATACATGTATCTGGTTGCAAATTCAACTATTTGTCAACTGTTACATTTTCCGTTAAAAATTCATCTCATTTGGTTAACAATCAATCTACAGTGTGGAAAATTCCACAAATTTGTTAAAAATTCATTTTTTAGTAATCAATTTTCCATTTCTGTTGAAAATTTTTCTAATTGATAGAAAATTAAAATATTTTGTTGAAAATTCCTTCTTCTTTTGGTTGGAAATTCATGTATTTGGTTGTGAATTCGTTTTTTTCTGGTAGAAAGTTAATCTTCTTGATTCAAAATTCAACTATTTGTTTAAAAGTTTATCTATTTTGTTAGAAACGCAACAATTTTTTTAAGAAGTATTATGGTGGAGTAATCCACCATAATATAATGTTACCCAAAGTAATCCTATGCACCCTGAAGTTATCCTAGGTAATAAAGAGTAATTCTGTATACAGCGGTAATCCAGGGTAATTCGATATATTCTAGGATAATCAATTTTTAGATGAGAAAAGATTACATTTTCTCTTAACGAACATCAAATCCAGCCTTCCTCGATCATTATTTCAAGTTTAAAATGCATACATTTTCATAATATTTTTTCAGAACTGAGTTTGCAGTCAGTGCGTGAGTATTCAGGACAACCACGATCTAAATCTAGATCACGAGAAAAACATTTAGGACTATCAGGACGAGGGCATTCAGGAGAATCAGAGCCTATGACACTGTCAGAAAGTAGTGCAGGATCATCAGAATCTTTCCAACTTACGGAACCAGAAGTTGGGCATCCTACACTTTCAGTATCTACTCGAAGAAGAGTATCTTCAGCACCACCGGAACGTTTTTTTTTAAACTATAAAGGGTCAGAAATATCATTCGAAGATTTTGGACCAATAAGAGAAGCAGTACGTTACACTCAACGTCCTTTACCTCCTATAATAATACCTAATCCACAAAGGGCAGAAACGGCACATAGTCTAGTAAATCCACAAAATTCAGAAATTCCACAAAGTTCACAAAGTCCACGAAGGTGCCACAGTCGCAATTCCTCAACCTCTTCAACTGGTTCTAACTGCTTTCCTTTCTGGTTTGATCTAAATAAATCACCTCATTTTTCAGATGAATAAGAGACACGTAATATAAAAGAAATATTATGTTATATTTTGAGACTCTCTTGTAATTATCAAACCTGATTGAAAATAAAAACAGCATTCACCGAAAATTATTGAAGATTGTAAATCTTTTTCGAAGCATAACTTTTTTTGTTTAAAGTAGCCGATTTGCGGTGAGAAATGCTAACATAACCTAACATTGTTGCATTGTTTTTTGAAAAGTTCTCGGCCTGAAATAGGTATGGCACTAGGAGTTTAAAGTGACTATGATTTCTCTAAAGGTCAAAATCGAATGTCGTACAGTAATCAAATACTTTGTTTTAAAAGGTTTCACGCCAACGCAAGTAAAAGAGCAGATGGATTCCACTTTGGGAGACTCCGCGCGATCGTTTTATATGATGGACAATGGGCTGCTGACTTAAAGTGTGATAATTTGTCTACACTTGACGATAAACGTTCAGATCGCCGAAAATCCGCCACCAACAACATTTATTAAATCATACTTTCAAAAGTCTGCTAAGAATAAGAGAGATTTTTAATGTGATAAAATGTGATTTCATATTATGTATAAACGATTATAAATTCACAGTGTTGCTACTAATTAGCAGATATATCAACTGACCAAACTACCGACATCCCTGCTTTACCGACCAAGTTGTGGCACCATCTATCAGTAGAAATAGCAATTAAGTTTCTGTTCCATCTGTTGGCATATATATGAACTAACACACATTCATCGAACTCCATGTTTTACTAACCTATGGAAAATGATAACGTGAACACACCGAAAGATCGCGCCATCTCAGAGGTACAAATCTATTACAAATGCGCTATCTATTGACAGAGATACCAGCAAACACATTCATTGACTGAATTGTGTTTCCATCTATTGGTAAATATACTTGCAGCTACGCTTACCCTGTTGGTGATGCAGATACCTCCCCTGGCTACTTATCCGTCGAGCAAGCTTCCGTTCCATGCTAACCTGCCGATCGCCAGCTATCTCCTGTTCTCCACGAGGTGCGCAGGCATTTTTCAACGATGGGCTGGTGAACTTGTGCTCATGCGTCAAGCAGAGCTTATTCACACACTCGAGAGTGTGGTGGTTCACTTGTTGGGGAGTGAGCCTCCGCCGGACATGTAAGTGCGTGTCCACTCACTGCTTGATAGTATGGCGGCGGCGGAGCAGCGACAACGAACGACCACCAGGAAAGCAGAGATAACGAACGAGCAGCATCGGCAGCAGCATCATGGTAGTAGGAGAAGGAAACTGGAGTCCATTACCTAATGAGGTGTTCTATATGATAATGTACGATCTTATAGATCATGATGCTAATGACTCATGTAATTAAATTATATTTACAGCTGTTAATTTTTGAAAGAAAATAATTTGGTGTATTAATTGCAGATTCCTAAATGGACGATACTGACATCACCAATATCTTCATCTGTACAACACAGCGTTGGTCATCGGTCAAAGATAATATTTAAAAATGTTACATCAACCTAACTCAGCGTGCCGACGCCACCATCACCACGGGTGCCGATGATATCATTATCATCATTAAATGTAAACACATTAAACGAAGAAGGAGGAGGATTTGCAGTCTTTTATCTCTGTTGACATCATCACCGTCGTCCCATAAGCTCATTACAAACAAATACTTTGAGAAGTAGAAAACGCACCCAAAACGAACTGCTCAACCAAAGACAGCAACGAACGAAATTGTGCAGGAAGCTGATGGTCATCACGATGTTGTTAATCAAGATGGAAGGCAGCCAAATGGTAGAGAGTAAGTTTGTTATGCATGTGCAGAGTTGAAGTGGATGTAAGTAAGTATATAAAGTGGGGAATCAGTTTCTAATAGCGACCTTTTCAAAAAGATTTATTCATACATATACTTTGTTTCAGAGTTGCAGCGACAGCAGTAGCAGAATTTGTAGCAATCCACTAGGAATATGGAGCTTCAGAAAATCAATTCCATCGGTTGCTCGGAAGAGGAAATCCTGCGAAAGAATCTGTTGTCCGATTTGTCTCGGGAACAGAAATACACCGTTACAAAGATTCAGATGATTCAGACGACGCTTGGAGCTGAACTAAACAATTGCTACTCGTACGTTGTATTTCTACCAGCAAGGCTCCTGAGTTTCTTCAAGAATCATCACACTACCATAGAGAAGATGCAGGAAGCTGCTGCTAGAAAGAAGCTCCAAATAAAATATTTAGGCGGAAAATACAATACTTTCGATAAATTAGTTTTAAGTTAGATTTGAGCTTAATATAGTAACTTACGATAATAACATAAACTTTACTGGATGCGTGCGCCAAAGTCTCATACATGGATATGAATCCATTCTAGAGAGATGTGCATTACCGACTATCGATAAAACTGCATTACCATCGGAAGGAAATACAACTGACGGTAATATGGACGAAGATACTGACTCAGTTAAAACTAGTACCAAAAATGCTTTACTAACTCAAATAAAAAGTTAATACGAAAAATGGAGAGGAACCAAATATTTGCGCAAATATAAAAGAAGGTTTTTACATATTAGAAAGGTCCGACAACCCTACGAATAATATTCTTTATTTCGAAAAATTCAGATTTGAATTTGTTGGCTTGTGTAGAAAAATGTGCAGCATGTATAGCGTAGTCGGACGTGTCGAACTTTCGGTGCTAGTTTCAACTTAGTGACTATTTGTGCCTAGTCAGTATTAACGTCAGTTAGTATTATCTTCCACTATTCATACAATTTTGTCGATATTTGGTCATGCAGATATCTACAATGGATTCATATGTGGGTATTGTTTATTTTTTAAAAACGATTCCGGCTCCATGCTTCGTCTGATTAGAACAGGCTGTATACCAGATACATTCTGGGTAGAAAATGTAATATTCATATTCTCATCACTTATGATTAAGAAAGTATTTTTTTAAATCTTACGTTCAGAGACCCCCTGAAGTCGAAAATCAAGTTTTGGCAATGGCGTCTGTCTGTCTATCTGTCAAAACACAGTTACTTTAGAAAACATAACACGATCAAATTGAGCTTTCACGCACTTTTTTAGTTTCGAAAAGAAAGAGCAAACTCTTTAACCAGCTTTCGTTGACCAACGGTTCTGGTTTTATCCATAGATATTGCTAAGAAATTTTTTTTTATTTTACGCCAAACAACATGAGACACATCAACATAGTTTAAGAGAAGAGTTGTAGATTTTCTGAAGACCTAAACACTTCACTGTCATAATTTTTTGATAGGACTTTTTCTTCTGGTCTCGTGCAACGAAAATCCTATGAGAAGATCGAAAATTACAATTTTGAGTTAGGAGGCGGTTTCGTAAAAACACGACCTGGCTCTTAATCAAGAGGAAAAAATTCACGACGATCAGGATGAAGTTGTTCAGGAACAAATAGCAGGGTATCATCAGGATCTTCTTAAACTTTAGAACTAGAAGATCAGCATCCAAGAAGAAGACCAACGTATTAGAATCAATGAGCTCCAGCTTGTATTTTAATACCTAATCCACCAAGTTCACAAAGGGCACAAAAATCCACAAACTACTTTTTTGATCTGAGTAAAACTTAATAGTCGGATGAATGAGAAAAATTTAATATGAAAGAAATATTATGTTGTAATTTTCAAACCTGTTTAAGAATGAGATCACTATTTACTGAAAATCTCATTTATCTATATTGATCTATATCTGTCTAGTTGTATATGGGCTTCTCATGATAGGATTCAGATTAATCGACTATGAGATACGTTTACACGTGACAAAAACAACATCGGACAATAGTTTCTATACATAAACTTGTAACAAAGACGGAAAATTATCCTCTGATACGTGCGAAATATCGTTGTAATAGAGCGTCTATTTTACATTTTGACATACTTTAAAGTTTGCCATTTATATATGATATAAGATAATAATCTGAAAATCACGTGTCTGTTTAAAAATAATTTAAGAATCTAGCTGCATCAATAAAAATCACATAGGATGGATAGAAAAGTTCATGCTTGCACTATTATTTCTTTATATAAATGAGAAAATGAGTCCGTACAAATAAAATGAAGCTGATGTCGACGAAATAATTCCATTTGTTTTCATATTTATATTAATTTAAATAAAATTGGCACTGGGACGTGATACAATAATAATGTAGCAATAATAAAAGTAATAATGAAATTACGTCAAACTAATTTTTGAGTCTCGTTTAAAATTGTCTTTTTTCAAGATTTGAATTTGAAGAGTTGTGAATTTGTATGATTTCGCTTCAAATTAAATCCTAAAAATATCTTATGATTTGAAAATATTGTAGATCACAGAAAGGCATAGCTTAACATGTGGATTCAATCAAACTTAACTTCAAGTAAATTTCTGTTTACGTTTAAAATTTTAGATTGTATTACAGTTCTAATAAAAAAAATTAAACAAGACAGAAATTAAAAACAAGGCAATAAAAGTATGATAAGTTTAGATGGAGACTCATTATCAATGCTTTGTTTAATCAAGATAACGATTAATGATCATTGGCAGCATATCGAATTTTCACGATTTTACATCATGTGAGAAGTGTCCCTCATTCAGATATTCCTAAATATTTTATAAGAAAACCTATTTTGCTGCTTAAGAAATTTTGAGATAATCAGTTCTTATATACAGAAAATGAGGGGCATTTTTGTGGCACTGCTCCTTATCTTTGTGGTTTTCTTCAGTTCCATTCGTAAGGCATACTAATTCTTAGTAATATTAAGATGCATATGGTTAATTATAATTACTGAAACTAATTGAAAGTCTTTTGCCATATAAAAAATTAACACTTTTTTCGGATATTTTCCTAGGATTTCACATAAATTTTTAGTAGATTTCAATAATTTTCGAATAATTAAAATTTTTTAAAAAGATTTTAGGGTATTTAAAAAAGTTCTAAGGAAATTTTACGAGCTTTGAAAATTTTTAAGGGATTTCAAAGGATTTGATATATTTTTTACTTACCGAGAATTTCACTTTTTCGGTTTAAATAGATCACATTTCACTTATTAGGGTTTCGTAGCCCCGGGCAGAAACTCTTACAGTTACGGTTGAAAGTCCGTCCATCAATCGTACTTTTTCCCCGGGAGGCGAAGTGAGAGTAGGGGAAAAGGAGAAAGTCTCTAGCGACTTTCCGTCCTACCCTGGCCGATTTTACAGTGTACCCTAGCCTAGTTTAGATTGTACCCTAGATGACTTTACCCCGTACCTTAGTCCCGTGCCCTAACCGATTTCACCGCGTACCCTACTTAACTTTTCTCTGTACTCTAGCCGAATTTACCCCGTACCTTAGCTGACTATACCCCGTACCCCAGCCGATCTTATCCGGTTCGCTACCCGACTTTACCTCTACCATAGCAAACTTCGCCCCGTGTCCGAGGTGGCAGAGAGTGAAGCAGGGAAAGTGAGGGAAAGACCTAACTAAGGTCTTAATAGGCTACGAACCTTTTTTTTGCAGGCACTTTCCTCAAAGTAAAAAACTAAAATCGGAACAATTTGATTTTAAAATGATTTTATTACATTCACAAAAGATTATATATTAAGAACGTTACAAGATTAGAATTTTGGTCTTTAAATATTACTGGGTTTGAAAATTCATGCCTTTTTTCATTTTTCCAGAACTGAGTTTACAGTCAAGACGCGGGTATTCAGGACTACCACGATCTAGGTCTAGATCACGAGAAAGACATTCAGGACAAGCAGGACGACGGCAATCAGGAGAATCAAAACCTAGCGCATCAACAGAAGATAGTCTACAATCACCATCCTATATGGACCTCACAGAACCAGAAGTTAGACATCCTACACTTTCGGTATCTCTTCCAAGATTAATAGAGTCAGCACCACAAGAACGGCTTTTTTTAAACAATAGAGGATCAGAACCATCATTCGAAAATCTTGGACAACATGTAGCTCCAGTATATAATAATCAACGACCTGCATCTCCTCCAAGATTACCAACTCCACCAATTCTACAAATTCCCCAAAGTTCACTTTCTAGAACCTCTTCAACTGGTTCTAATACCTTCCCCTACCAGTTTGATCTAAATAAATCACCTCACTTTCCCGAAGAATAATGTTATAACTCACAGCTCAAAATGAGAACTAACAAGTGAGTGAATTAAATAAATTATTGAACTAATTTGAAGCACTTTTATTTATACATCTTTAAAATTAAATTAACTAAGTTAACTAAGTCAATCGCCGCGCATGCGTACTTCAAGAATGAAAAATAATTTATATCGCTAAACATGCGTACTTCTATCAGGAAAAATGATTTTATATCGCTAGGCATGTACCCTTTGAGCAAGAAAATTATTTCTATCGATGGACAGCGCACTTCGATTCACTCCACTAACTTGCATCTCGACCTAAAAACATCAAACATCCTACTCCGCTAATCAGGTAGAACAAACTGACGCGCCGCCTAGCTAGGCAAAACTAAATTAAGTCTAGTGTAGGTAAAGAAGATTCATCAGTTAGGTTATTTCAGATACTTCCAAATGATAATAATAGTTTTTTAATTCTTTTGAAGTCAGATAATTTGACCCAGGACATTGATTCTCTTGTTGAAGCAAAAATCTTGATAAGTGGCAACTGTTCCAGCAGGAAATCGAAACTAGAAATAATTACTGAGGCAAATAGTTCAAAATCTCAATAATGACGGACTTGCATTGCTTATGAAAATTCAAAATCTTATTCTGTTTAATATAAACTCTAGACACTCTGCTTACCATTTTTTTTCAGGTATGAATTCTATGAACTGTGAAAACATGGAACTGTATTGTGATTGCTCTTTCATAGTGGGAGATTTGTAATTAAGTAAATATTAAGAACAGCTTTTTCAACATGTAGACAACATGCAGACCTGTAGACATGATTGCTCTTTTATAGTTAGCGATTTCCAATCAAGTAAATATTAAGAACAGCTTTTTCAACATGTAGACTACAGAGGGTAAGAACGTTAAAGGAGGTAACTATTATCTGAGAAAATTCTCAAAAATTCGAATACACATCGTGTTGTGAGAATTTGTTTGAAATCGCATTTTTTATCTCAGCAATACAGGGTTCGGAACTGCTCAAGCTTCAAAAAATAGTCACCATACTTCTGACATAAAAGCAACGTGAAGTAACAGTAATTTGGCAAAAAAGTAACTGAAAAGAAAAATTTTTTATCAAAAAAGACGAAGTTTCCACCAAAATTATGAATCTCAATAAAAATGAATGTTCAACAAAGTAGTTCAACTTTAACAAAATAGTTGCATTTTTCTGACTAAAAAAGATGAGTTCTTACCTACCAGAAAATTGGTGGATAAATTTTGGAGCCTACCGGAAAGCTGGTGGATAGAACGAACTCTCCAAGAACTTGGAGGATAATTACAGCCGGGAACGCGGCACTGTTCTTTGCTTTTCGCTTTCGTGCGCGAGCTCTTATTGCCTTCTTCCTACCTCGGCTAGCGCTAGATGGATGTGGGAGGCCCTGCGGTGGGGACCGATGGTCAATCCCATTGGCCGCTTCGAGTCACGTGGCTGTTGAACTCGACAGAGTGGGGCTCGCTGAACGCGTTCAGTGATGACTGACCGCCTTTCCGCGCGATTCCAGTGTTAAGGACACCGTATTGATGTATAGTGCGTGTTACAACGTATTACAAATAGGAAGATTTTGATAAAATTGATAGTTTCTCATTTTTTTTAACTGGATTTCAGCAGATTTAACATAAACCCAGTTTCTCTCTGCGTGTTCAATTTTTGTTTATTTTTCTGTTTAAATAACTAAAATTGTATCGCATGCCGTTGCTTTTGAATGCGCATGTAAGAGAGACAAACATTTTTTAAAAAATTGAAAGAACGATACAAAGCTCGCACAGAAATTGTTTTTCCATGCTTTGTGTGATCAGAATAATGGCTTTTTATCACTTACATGATTACACTATAGCAAACATTCTGAAATATGCTTTTGACATTTTGAAGAAAAATGCTATTATACTATGATATGTACGTAATATTTATTTTCTAGAAGAATGAATTATATCTCCTTAACGTACAAGAACAGAAAAGATTCCTTCATTTAATAGTTGAACTATATTTCTAATCTAATTTAGAGTTACATAAACGTAATATATTCCTTGACTCAAGGTTAATCGATTGGCATACAATGCTGATACATTTTATTGAAAAGTAAGGAAGTTATGGTCATTCTTAATATTCGAAATTTGGTTTTTATAGTTGAACTTTATTCATTACAATAATTCAACATTGATGCAAGAACGGAAGATTAAAAGAGGCCCGTCTTAGGAAACCGGTTTCCTAAGACGGTTGATTCGACACATTTTTTCAAACATCAAAATTTATTATCTTATGAACATTTTTTGAAGTTGTACTCACACGAACTTTATAAAGGAAATGTCAAACTTCAATGATAACGATTTACATTATATCTCACATTACTTATAATCGACATTTTTTCTGAAATATGAATTAACTATTTTGTTGGAAATTCGTCCTTTTTGGTTGACTTCAATTACTCTTTATTTTAAATTAATATCTGTTTTGATTGAAATATCAAATATTACAGTTACAATTTTAATGAAAATTAATCTCGTTAGTTGAAAATGTAACTATTTAAAAAAAATTAATTTCTTATTTTGTTTGAAAACCAGAAAATTGATTAAAAAATTTGGAATGGACTCTGCAAATCCTGTTTCGATTCCGATGGGGCAGGGAATCAAATTATCTATAGAGATACGGCACCTGCTTCAATTGAAGAACAAAGTTACTATCAAATACTAATAACTGCAGAAAAGTAAAATTTCATTCATTCAAAAGTGCGATTCAAGTTTTTTTTGTTTATAACAATTATTTATAACAATTGATCATTTTTGTTGAAAGACAACCTATGGTAGCATGTTATTTTTTGCAGATAAGAAGTTATCAAACAGTAAAGAAAGTTGTTTTTAAATATATGTGCGAGAACTAAGTATATAAAAATTCAAGATCAACTCTTAGAAACATTAGATGAAGTTGAAGCCGTCTATGTTGAAGTAATTTAAATGCACGATTTGAAAAATATGTAGCTGTGAAGCCCATGTTTTTTTAAGCAAAAACATCGTTTCTAAATTTGGCGTTCAACATACCGACAATTTTAGTGAATTATTCTTCAAAATGTTTTAAATTGATTAAACCAAGAGCACACCATATTCCTGAAATCTGGACCAAGGACGTGAATAAACATTACGTGATTGTTGAATAATCATGAAAAGTTTTTAACTATGAAATAGGAACTTCTGCAAAGCTCAAAATGCGGTATGAGACTCGTCGCGTGCGTTACTTTGTTACACTGATCATTTTTTTTTAAATGAACATATGTCCTTCATGAATAAGAGTACAATTTTTCTTAACAAATTAAAAAGCAAAATCTGAGATGGCCTACTATTTACATGTTTTGGTAACCATAGAGAGCATTTTTGTCACTTGTGAAAGCATTTTGCTCACATATGTCAAACGAGGGTTTTGCGTAAATGTGTAAAATGAAATAACTTTCTTTTATTTCAATTTCAAAATATAGAAGACAACATATATTAACTATTATTACATAATTGAAAAAATATAATTAATAAAAATTTTTTGGTTTATAAAGGTTTTTATATACCAGAAAATATTATTCTGTTAATAATGCCATTAAGGCGTTTTTGCAACATACTTTTTTATAGTTTTTAGTACTTTTAGATATCTTGAATCTTTTTAAATATTTGATCAAAATACGTACCGAGCCTTTTTTTAAATATGTGACAAATTCAAATCTGTCTTTACAAAAAATATATGTATATTTGACATAATTTTGATTGAATTGCCTGTTGGACCAATTGTTGATTTTGAGAAGGCCTAGAAAAATGTCCTTATTCTTCTTCTGGTAAAACTTCTGTTTGTACTGTTGAACATCAAAACTGCATTTCCTTTAAAATTGTCTAGTTAAAAAGTGTTTGAAACTTCGATTTAAAATTTTGAAAATTCGAAAGTTCCACTTTGGGTGCTTTAAAGGTTGATTTTACTATCTCGGGAAAAAGGTGATTTTCAAGAATTATTTTCTCAACAATTCCTTTATACAATGAAATAAAATTTTTAGCGTTTATTTATGCTGTCTCAAAGTTTACAAAAACCATTTTTTTACATAAAATTATTATTCAATTTAGGTATTATTCGACGGTAAACAAAGCGTCTAAAAAAAGGTATGTCCACTGCGCGCACGATATCTCCAGTCAGCATAATCTGAAACAAATAAATCAGAAATATATATATATTTGATACATGTCTGGCGCTCATAAGATTCGATAGAATTTACATGAAAAAAAGTTGATAGAAAAAGTATAAAATTTGAAAACAAACATAGTTTGCCGACAAAAAGAACCATACAAGTAAAAGACGGCCAAGACCAAGGACACGAAAAATAATATCACCTTTGTGATATTATTGACCTTGGCGGCATAATTCCAGTCGGCCTTCTCCCTTTCTTGGCAACGGCCTTCCACCTCTCAGTCAGTTTGCGTTCGCTAAAGACCCCGGGAAGTGTACTTCTATCAGGTGATTCAGCGTTTCTTCTTTATCTTTGGCAAACTCACCATCATCGAGCCTTATGAACCCAAGGCGAGCTCACGAATTTTTCGCCTGAATCTTACGGAGATTAGCTGTGTCCGGAATGTTCTTTAATTCCTCCTAGAAGCCTCTCCAATCTTGTTGTCTATAAATTCTTATTATTTTATTGTATTAATACTGAGCTGTTCCAGCCTGAAGGCGATTTGAATCTGTTTGCCCTGTTGCACAATGCTTTAGTCTTTTTACGGAGTTTCCAGCAATCGTTCTCATATGATGTAGCCAGAGCTCTTCGCAGAAAATTCGCAGCGTGTTCTTACTTATCCATGGTACCGTAGCTTGTGTGAAGTTCCAGAAGCTTGCCTTTGAGTTCCTCTTTATATGAGCTCAAAGTGTATTCCTTAGGTATCAGACGTTTGATAGCGCCGGTTTTTTCAATGCTAACAGGAACAAGATATATTTGTGTACTGAGAAAGACCCTTATTTTGAGACCCTCTAGCCCTCTATCCCGCTCCTCAGTTTTTCCGAATACTGCTTCCTACCTGTTGGAATGCACCTTCCACGAATCGGTTTGTAGAATGAGGTTCTGGAAGCTCAGGTGCCACAGAACCGATCGCGCGATCAGATATCTGCGGCTTCCACTACGATAGCCCCTGGCTTGATGAAGATATAGTTGAATCTGGGGGCGCGTCCTTCGCAAGTTACCGCTTCAATCTCTTTAGAGATTTCCTTTCTCAGCCTGTCCAACTTCTAGGGACTTAGACCAGTGGTCGGCAAACTTTTTGCTCACTTTTCAGGTATGGTCAGGCTCGTCCCGGAATAATTTTTTCTACTACTTT
>JAABKJ010001106.1:0-31630 GCA_011634705.1 Andricus grossulariae
AAAGTAGCATTCCTCTTTCCGAAGAGGTTTCCTCCATATCGTAGGTTCTTGAATCTGAAGAGTTTTCTTATTTCCTTTTCTGCCTTTCAATGGATTAAATGCTCTAAAACAAGCACTACAAACTTTGTGAGGAACCCAATTTTCACTTTGCTTTTGAACCTCCATACCAAAATAGCTTTTATAAAGTGTTTTTATGTTATCGCTGATTAATCTACGATTTTCTAAAAATTCAAATTTACCACATATGTAGAAAAATGCATCAGGATCGTCTACGCAATCATGCGTTATGGTGAAAGTGGATTAATTGGAATTGAAACAGCGCTTAGAAGACATGATGTGTTTTAATTTTAGAGTTTATAGTTTATTAGAGCTTATAAAAAAATGACAATTAGAAAGCCACTGACTACACATTAAAGAGCCCGCTTGAAGAGATTGTCAAAAACCTTTATGAAGCTAACTTGGCACCTGGATTCGGATTCTCCGACCCCAAAAACATATAGATATGCTTGTTGAGTCCACCGGGAATGAATATATTTTTTTTTGTAAAAATACACAAGAAAAATCGCTGTTTTCGTCGATTTTACGTCTATTTTTGCGTGTTTTGGAAAATACGAGCTAACTTGGGTATTTGGACCCCGATTTCGGATTAAGCGACCCCAAAAACATATAAATATGTCGGTGTAGTCTGTGCTGGTGTTATCAAATTATTCTTTCGTAAACTGTTTATGAAAATTTGATGAAAATTCGAGAGGATGGTGAAAAATGAATGCAATTAACGGTAGCATTCTCAAAATCGTGATATTCGGTATCGTTGCCTCATATCATTTTTTAGTGAACAAATGCCGAATTTGTCTTGTTCTACAAACGGAATTTTGAATTTTTCTCAAGAAGTGGGAAGTGTGAACGCTTGAAATTCAGAAACCATTTTAACTTTTTTGTGTTCGCTCTTTGGATTAATGATGAATAACATTGTTTAGCGCCTAGAGCTGCGTGCTGTGGCAACCACTCTAGAGTTGTTTGTTATGGGAATTTACTATTCATAATTGCCCACAGCTCATATTTCTTAAACAGTTTTGAAGAATTTTTTTGAAATGCGCAGCATTACATTTCCAACATAATTGTCTTTCGCGATTTTTTAATTTTGATCGCAGAGCAACAATATATGAACAAATAGTAACAAGATTGCTGTGTCTAAATGTGACCTAATACTTGGAAAATTTCAACTCAAGTTTAAAAAAAATTGTTATTACGTGGGGTGGACGCTACCGCCTAATTTCCTTCTTTTTGGCGAAAAAAATGCTGCTATACATTTTTTTTAAGTTTAATCATCAGAAAATATTTACTATTTATTGAGAAATAACCTCTAAATTTCATAAAACAACAATGAATTTTTCGAAGATATTATCGGGCTTAGAGTGAGAAAATTTGCAGTTTCATTGCAATTAATTGTCTGAAATTACGCCTAAAAATTTCTTCTTTTGGAATAATTTTCACTGGATTTCTTTTGCAATTCAAAAGGATCCTTCCCCATAACGAATTAACTGAAAATATTTATATTGGGTGACAGGAAAAAATCTTGAATTTCGAAATAGATCAAAAAACAGATTTTAAATAGTTTAAAGATTCCTACAATATTTTGAAACATATTTTTACCAATAATTCATCTAGAAAAAGATGTGAGCTACTTAACTGATGTCGACTTTAGTGCAATTTTGTGTTTTTATCAATTTTGATAAGTTTTCCTTACCCATTTGATTAAATTTTCAATTGGTGAAAATGATACTTGATATAAATTAGAATAGAAGATGTGTTTTTTTTCTATAGGGTAAACTTACATATGTTACAGTCAATGTCGGAAATCAGTCATTGTCGACAATTCCTACTCAATGTCGACATTGGCTGCTGGCGTCGGTCATTGTCGATATTTACCAAAGCCCAGCGGTCAATGTCACTTTGCTTCAATTCGTCAGAGCAGGAAGCAATTTTGAAAGGCAGGTGCCTAACTCTATAAGTCATTATTGGTCAGGTACGTGAACGTATCCTGCAGTGATACTTTGCTATATACTGTTCATATAATTTTTGGAAATAAATCTGTCGTAGTGTTTGACTCTTTCACAGTCAATGCGCTTAATTATTGTTCGCACGGAACCAAATACAAATGGCTTCCCGATGACAAATTGACAACAATTCCTAAATGTCTTATCTGCAGTATGTCACATCTACGGCATCTTTTACCTGCGGCAAGTCCCCCCAGTAGCATCTCACATCCAGAAAAAATTTTTAAGATCACGTCAAAGTGGTAAAACTGCGGCAAGTCTCTCAGGACTAATTGTCACATCTGCGGTATCTCTCACTTGCGGCAAGTCTCTCCAGCGATATCTATCGCCCAAGAATATTTTTTATAAACTCGTAAGGATGGCAAAACTGCGGCCAGCCTCCCCAGCGGCATTTATAGCCCAAGAAAATTTTCTGAGTAGTTCTAAATTGGGCAAAACTGCGGCAAGTCTCTCCAGCGGCATCTCTCCCCCAAGAACATTTTCTATATAGTTGTAAGGATGAAAAAACTGTAACAACACTCCCGAGTCACATCTCTCCCCCAAGAACATTTCCTGAGTAGTTCTAAAGATGGCAAAATTGCGGCAAGTCTCCCCAGCGGCATCTATCGCCCAAGAACATTTTCTGAGTTGTTGCAAAGATGGCCAAACAGCGGCAAGCCTCTCCAGCAGCATCTTCCGCCAAAAACGAGAACAACGGGACAACGTGGCCTGATGAACTGAAAGTAGTATAATAACTTAATTGCTCACCTTGAAATCATAGGAAAGTGATGGTGTAGATGAAATAATGAATAGCTTTGGGAAGGCTCGCCGCATTTTACAAATTTTTACAACCAAGAAATTGTTATTGGGCGATAGATGCCGCTGGGGAGAATTGCCGCAGTTTTGCCATCTTTAGAACTACTCAAAAAATTCTCTAAGCGAGATATGCAATCCGGGAGACTTGCTGCACTTTTGAGATCTTTAGAACTACTAAGAAAATGTTCTTTAGCGAGAGATGCCATCCGGGATACTTGCCGCATTTTTCACATCCTTACAACTATTTATAAAATTTTCTTTGGTGATAGATGCCGCTGGAGAGACTTGCCGCGGGCGAGATACCGCATATGTTATAATTAGTCCTCAGAGACTTTCCACAGTTTTGCCACTTTGACGTGGTCTTGCAAATTTTTTCCGGATGAGAGATGCCACTGGGGACAATTGCCGCAGGTAGGAGATGCCGCATAGGTAACAATTAGTCCTGTGATGCTTGCTGCTGTTTCGTCATTTTATTATGGATTTAAAAATGTTTACCATATGAGAGATGCCGCCGGAGAGACAATAAGTTCTGTGAAACTCGCCGCAGTTTTGCCATTTTTTCTTTTTTTTTCAATTTGGGTATGAAATTCGGACAATCCTAATACTTTCTCAATTATAAATAATGGGATTGTAAAAATTTGGACCACCCTAATGATGATTGATGATGATGATTTCGTCGCGGAGTCATAAATTCTAGTATAAGTCGTTGGAATCCCCGAGAAATACATTAAAATATGTTAGAATATATAGAAATATTTCGGAATAGTTTGGAATACCTCGGAATACCTGGAATAGAAAGAAAATCAAGGATATCTGGAAATTAATAGGAAAATTGATAGAATATATGGCAAATTTCGAGATTACATAGATGCTGTTCACTTCTCGGATTATTATTACGATACTTACCAACTGCTTTAAAGAAAACCAAGAAGATAAACACAAAAGCCCCGAAGAAGGTCCTCATTTTTCTCTGCGTAGATAAATTTGACTCTTTTAACAAATTTTACAGGACAACTGATGATTTGTCAGGAATCCACTGACTAATATATATACTAGCTGCGTGACGTACATATGTAGATAGCGGAGTGGAAAACAGGTTGGCTTTAAGTCAGTTAATACCCTTTCTATTTATTTTACCTGACACTTTTCTTAATCTTCCAAGATTGCGATGTGATATTAATGTTTGCAACGTTTTATAACCTGCTTTCAATTTGCGGGACAAACTATTTGCTATGCCAGTATTTTTTAGCTTTGATCTTGCTGCAAATATTGGTAGAAACGAACCAAAGCACTGATGAAATACGAGTCCGATTAATGTCGACAGAGGTATGACATTTATAACACGATTTTCAGAACTTGAATTTGGCAGAAAGAAATGTTTTTTGAAAATCGAGAACTACAGGGCGTTCACAACTGAAATTCAGCTATCTTGATAACTTTTCGAAGGTCTTGCCCTCATAAAACATAAACCTGGTAGTCCAGGTATTTGAAATACATCTTCTCCGAAGAAGTTGTGTTCACGATAGAAATTTAAGATTCTTCAACCGTTTTACGACTGTCAAGCCATTCTGAAAAGTAAATCTGGTAGTCTTGGTGTTCAAAATACACCTTCTAAGGGAAAAGTGCATTCGGAACTAAAATTTAAGTTAACGTGGCCATTTTCCCAAAGTCTCGTCATTCTACGAAGTAAACCTGATAGCCCTGGTATTCAGAATACATTTTCTTCAAGAAAGGTGCCTTCAGGAATACAATTTTATTCACTTTTACCGTTTTTGCAAGTTCTGGTAGTTCTGGGAAGTAAATCCGGTACTTCAGGTGTTCAAAATACATCTTCCACTAGGAAGTTGTATTCAGAACTGAAGTGAAAGGAAACCTGGCTATTTTCCAAGGTCACGTCCTCCTAAGGAGTAAAACTGGTGTTAAATGTATTCAGAATACATCTTTTTCAAAGAAGGTGCCTTCAGATCTAAATCTTATTCAGCCTAACCATTTTTCCAAAGTTTTGTAGTTCTAGGCGGTAAAGCTAGTGGTTCATGTGTTCAAAATACATTTTCTCGTAGGAAGTTGTGTCTAGAACTGAAATAGAAGGGATCGTGGACATTTTTCGAGGTCTTGTCTTTCTAAGAAGTAAACCTGGTAGTACAGGAATTCAGAATACATCCTCTTTAAGGATCATGTGTTCAGAACTGAAATTTTATTCAGATTAACCGTTTTTCTAAGGTCTCGTAGTTTAAGAAAGTTAAGCCGATAGTCCAGGTATTCAAAATATATCTTTTCTCAGGAAATTGTGTCGACACCTTTGAAAACCGATCAGCGTGTCAGCGTGATCAGCATTATTTTAATCATTATTTCTCAACTCTGTGTCCAGAATAACATTTAAACAAATAGCTTTCTTTTGCGGTTCTCCTTTGGAAACCCACTCTTGTCATTCTGTTTTGCATACTGATGCTAGTATGCCCTGAAATCATGTCCGTTAATTGTTATCGATCCTGTGAAGCGTATCATATTGCGTTGAAATCCTAGATCGACATAGCTGCAACAATTTGATACCCCAAGTGTTATCGTGAACATCAGTTGAAACTAGATTCGCCAAATTGCTCTTTTGAAAGAACTTGTTTTACCTGCACGATTCAGTAAAAACCTGAGTTACTGATTTAGCAGTGACTATGTGTTCCAGGTTTCACAACTGCACACTATTGATGGCCAATCACAAAACAGCATTCACATTCGCGGTAGGATCTGACAACAGCTGATCATTCGCAAACAATGACGGACGCAAGAACAGAATGGACAGAGAACCAGCATGCGTCTTCGGTCTCAACTCATTCCTGCCACAAGTTTTTATTGTAACCAGTATAACTATTTTCCTGTTCTTACTTCTAATAAACTTGTTAAATATGGTTCACACTTTTATTTAAACACGGTATACTGACACAGTCCCCATAGGGCTGATAAGTGAGAAAAGAACCCACAAACAAATAATTGGTCAGGTCTTACCAACTTGACATAATCCAAAAACACTGGTCTCTCTCTTTTTACTTCTTCAACTACCCTCGCCTTTGCTCTGGACGTGACAGCTGATTTTGTGGCAGCGGTGGGATTGTCACTTCCGTTTAAAGTCAGTGCTTTTTATTGAAAATTAATTTCAGTGTAGTTTCGAGATAGCTATTTCATCGTCACCGGATAGTATTATTCCTACTTAGATACGTTCTACGGTCATCTTCGGGGCAAGGTAAAGTTCGAAGTTCATGATAGACGTTGGTATACTTCGCATGCTCGCTAGCTCTATCATCATAATTATTCTACGAAATACCCTGAATTAACCTTTTATGTACTATTTGTAGCAAGATTTTACAAGTTAAGGGTTCAAAACAACGTCATCAGCAATCAACAATCGCTTTTAATACCATTCCACGAACGGAAGTGATTTGAAAAAAATTTTACTTCGGATTTCAAATTTTAAATTTGAAGTTTGTACGTAGAATACAACCGTGTTGAAATTTCATTTGAAGGAGGAACAAAGGAGTAAAAATAAATAATTTCAGAAATTCCAAACCTTTTTGAAAATAGCAGCTATTCAAATAATTCAAAAGTGTAATTATTGCAAGTCTATGAACAATTTGAAACTGTAGCATAAAATTAAATTTTTCAAAAGACAAGCTACATTTTTTCACATCTATTAATTATCCTCTATTGGGAAATTTTTCTATCTTAAGAAATCACAAGTGTTGATTCTATTGTGGGGCTTTTTCGCGGATTGATCACCCGTAAATTGAACTCTTACAATAGATTCATTCATTACCATCCATTTAACTTTCAACCATTGCTAAAAGTGAATGTCTGAGTAGCCATCAAAGTTTATAAATAAATGAGAGTCTAACGCTATAAATTCAATTCACACAAAACCTATAACTACCTAGAGCATATTCACTTTCTTATCTTATTTCTATTTCACTCAACAAACATTGCGCTTTCAACAAAACGCGATTTACGCTGTACACTTCCTTTAATTGTCATCATACACAATGTGCTCGAATCCTGCAAGATATCCTGTAAAGTCTAACGAATAATGTATTCAGTCGCTTTCCTGAAAAATAAACTGATTTTTTCTAAAGAAAGGGTATGAGTACAAGAAAAAGTATATCATAGGTCTGAGCTGATTTTTAGCTCACTGCAAATGATGAAATTAATTGTCCAAAGACAACCCGTAATAACAACACCTTCTCCTAATTCGAAATATGGGTGTTGAACAAAAACAAAAAAATATAAGTTGAAAGTAAATGATTTATGCGGCATTCAACAAGGCTGATAAATTTCTAAATCAAACATAATCACACTGGTCTCTTTCGCAAGATTCTAAACTGTATCCAAAATACAACAATATTACAAGCGCTGCAGTAATATTGAACACTCGCTAAGAACTACCCCTAGCAAATTACGTATAAGGCAACTAAATAGGATCAGTTTTATGTGACAAAATTTAATTAAATAACATTTTCTTGAACAAAATGGTTACATTTTGAACCAAATAGTCGGACATAGTGCGGACATAAACTCGCACATAGTGCGCTCGTATATAGCCCTTCCGATAATTGACGCCGCTCCGTCGGTAGGGCTGAGAGCAGCTGCGGGGGTATGTGCGTTGTTAACTTAGGCGTGAAAAAAACTGGGGCATTGCCATAAGGCGCTGTACCCTAACGGCCTACCTGTATAACTGCTTCATGACGTCGCGTGAGTTCACTCGAAGCACGATGGCGAGTTTGCGTCTACCAGCATCAGCAATAGCGCCATCTGACATGCGAAGTAGTATCTTGAAGTTATTGGAACAATGTTAATGAACAAGAGCAATGAATATCAATTAATTTAAATCAAAAATATTATAGTACGGTATAAAATCAATTATTTACTATGGGATTTCTTGTAATATTTAATTGAAATTCAAATTTCTTCAAAATTGGTGGCGCTGTCGTAGCTACCCAATATGCTCTACGATTCGACAAAGAGAACAAAGAAAATGTATTGGGTAGACCAGAAATTATGAAATGCTTGTTTTGGTAATCTGTTTCTAATTTCTCATATCAAAAAGAAAAAATCATGATACGTTAAATTTTAAACCACAGAATATTAAATAAAATTTCTAAAAAGTTATTCACATTTGGATACAAATTTAACAAACTACATACGTTTATTTAAATTTTTGAAATACTCAAAAAGCAGTTCAAAATAGTAAAAAATGAATTTGAGGAGAAAATTGAAGAATATTTCAAAATATTTGGACTGATTATTGAAGTAAAGAAGCTTTTTAGGAATTTTGAAAGGTTTTGAGAAAATAAAAAAATTGATTCGTCATTATTTGTGTTTTGAAAAAAATTAATCATCAGAGAATGTTGAAAAAGAATTCAAAATTTTTTACAAAGGATCTGGAAGATTTGAGGTCCATTTTTTAATTTTTAGGAATTTAAAGAAAACATAAATTTGAATCATTTGGACAACATTTTGAAACTTTAGAAGTTTCGAAAAGATTCATAGACAATTTGAAAGTTGAAAAGATTTTAAAGAATGTAAAATGAAATCCAGATTTTTGAAGATTGCGAAAAAAGAAACCGTTCAAGAATTTTGAAAAGTTTTAAGAAAATTAAAAAAGAAAGTTCTTAAGATTTCTGTAAAAATTTCCAATGATTTTAGAGTTCAAAGAATAAAGTTTAAGAGGAAACTGAAAGATATTCCAACACATTTCAAGTAATCATCGGAAAAGAAGCTTTTTATGAACTTCCAGAGGTTTCAAGCGAATGACAACATTTTCTTAAGATTTCTAGAAAAAAGTTCAATTTTTTTTTAAATTGATTTGAAGAGAATTTTGAAAAAGATTTCGAAAATTCTCGAGAAAGATTCTGGAAGATTTCAGGGCAATTTTTAAAAATTATCAGCATCAAAAGGAATTAGGAAAAATTCTCCTTACTTTAAAAGATATTTAGAAGGTTTATAAGTTCTGAAATGATTTTCAAATTAATTTAAATTTCAAAAGATTTCAAAGTGTACAAATAAATTCAGATCTTTAAAGATCGCTAAAGAAAGAAGCTTTTTATGAATTTCGAAACATTTCACGAAGATAAAAAAAAGTTCTTTGGATATATTTTTCTTTTACGTTTTTGATCAATCATTTCAAAAATTACATCAAAAAATTTAATTATTGAAATTTAACTTCAGAAGTAGATGGGAAAAATATATTTTTTCAAACTTGAAAAGTAAAACATGACAATTTCTTGTCATTATTTATAAAGTATCAAAAAATTATTTATTGTAACAATTTGCTCACAAAAGTGTAAATAATCATGCTCATATCTAAAAAGTAGTTTCCCTGAAGAGAAATTACCCTCTAGGAAATTATTTCTCTTCTATCTGCAACGTTTTCATGGGAGTATTTTCATTCAGGAAGTAGTGAATTTATCCTACAAGTTAAAATTTATTTTGATTTGACTACAACCAATTTCAGTCAAAATTTTTCACCTTTTGAAAAATTCTTTATTCCTGATCTAAATTATAATCATTTTTTAAAAAGTCCCTGTTCCAAACCAGAATAATAATTCTTTTGAAAAATTTCACGTTTCAAGTTGAATTTGTTATTATTTTTGAACGTTTTTTGTTATGACTTAAATCATAATTTTTTCAAATTCCCTCTTGCAAGTCAGAATTATAATTCTTCTCGAAAATTTTCTGTTCCAAATCAAAATAATTCTTTTTAAAATCCGCCGTTCAGAGACCAAAGTATTGGAATTCTTTAGAAAAATTCCTTGTTTCAGATCTGAAATTATAATTGTTTTTCGAAAATTCTCTGTTCTAAACCAAAATCAGAATTCTTTCCGATAATTTATCGTTCCAAGTTTAAATTGTTATTCTTTTGAATAATTTCTGGTTCCCATTCACAATTATATTTTTTTTTTCCATAAATTATAATTCTTTTCTAAAATTTCCTCTTTCAAGTCAGAATTACAAATGTTTTCAAAAATTTCTTACTTCATATCTGAATAATAATTTTTCTCGAAGATTTCCTGTTCCTAATCAATGTGTTTATTCTTTTGAAAAATCTCCAATTCAGAGATAAAATTATTGTAAGTCACTAGAAAGATTCCTTGTTTCAGACCAGAATTATGATTGTTGTTCAGAAATTCTTTGCCTTAAACCAAAATTGTATAGAAAAGGAACAAATTTTTAGATCCCTAAATCAAAAATATTATATAGCTGAAACTAAAATGCTAAAAATCTAAATATAGCGCTAGTTTAATATAGATAATGTTAAGGCAAGGTTTGAAGTTCATGATTGATCGCACATTTCACGGTGAAATCAGGAATGATAAACAGGACTAATTATAATAAAAATAAGTGAAATTAATATCACAAATGGTTTTCAAATTTATATACTTTACTAAAACATGGATGCCAAGTTATATAATTCCTACAACATTTGAAATTCACAATGTGACATATATAATTCAAATATATGAAAATCTATGAATCGGGGATACAGTTGACTATTTTAAAAACGAATATTACTTTTTTCAAAAATATTTCAGTTTTGTTGTTTTCAAAATTCCAGTATTTTTCTCTCTGAACTGAATTTTATTCCGTAAAAGGAAGTGAAAATAGAATTCGCAAATTTGAGGGTTAACCAATTTCAAAAATCTGTCAATATTAATCTTACTTTATCAGCGCGTTGGTTTATTTCGAAAGATATTTGCAGCTAGATAAAATATGAAAAACACTGTTGTAACTTAACATTTTTTTCTTTCAACCTGAAACGCAGTGACGAAACATTGACAACACAGAAAGCACATCGTCATGTCGAATATTTAAGGAAAATTTCAAGGGAAATAAATCAAAGAAAGTTCAAATAGTCCCACCTATTCTCCACTCCGCTATCTACGTATGTAACTACGTGTAGATTTCAAAAAAAAAGTTGTCACGTACGAAATTCTGATCGGGAAAGTTTCATCTACGAAGGAAGAAAATGAGGCCCTTTCTCGAGGCTCTCATACTCATCGCCTTCCAATTTTTTGAAGGAATTGGTAAGTATCGTAATAATAATCCGAGAAGTAGACCAATCTGATATGCCTCATATATTGTCGAAATATTTCCATATATTTCGCCAATTTTCGTATGTTTTCCTAGATTTTCTCAATATTCTTGATATTCCAGATATTCCAAATTATTTCGAAGTATTCCCAAATATCTTCAAGTGTTCCGAAAGATTTCCCCATATTTGCACATATTTTAATGTATTTCATAGCTATAATTCCTTTCTAACATTTTTCCCCATATTTTACGTCGTTTGGCTCAAAAGGCCGTAGCAGGATAAGCATGGTCTGTGTGCTTCCGTTCGGATGTGATCCATATTGCATAATACTCAAAAAAAATTTGTTTACAAAAGTTATAAGCAAATTTTGAAAAATCAAAAAATCAAATTTTCTTGAAAACGGCTTGACAGATCCCGATGGTTAAAATATATGTTATAGTGGGTACTAAAGAGGATCTGCTCACATTCAAGGTTGGAATATATACTTTTGCGGAGATGATCAGAGCATTAGGTCATAGATAAAAAAAAACTACTTGTTGGCCCCTGAGATGTATGCGATTCTATGATAAAGAGGGTTGAACTTTATTTTTGGCATATGGCGCAATAAGTTATACTCAATAGTGTAATAAAAACCAAATGTAACATAATTATTCTATTAAAACACATTTTCTCGTGAATTATCCAGTCACAGTGCTAATTGCTTCTAGGTAGATGGAAACATACTTATTTTCGCTTGCTGCTAACATGTACCAAACTAATTTCATGTTTGCTCAGGATAGTAACCCTCACTTTATGTACACTATATACACTTATACACATCCCATAATTATAACTTAACAAAACATATATACACTTTATACCTACACGATATTCAATAATTGACATATATACACTTCATACGCACAAAACTTTTGCCCCGTCTGAAAGTGGCAACTGATTTTCAAGTATGCTGATTCATTCTCAAAAAGTGTAAGCATATTTGCATATGCGCATTTGCGATTTACTTTTATTTTTCATTGCGGAATGATCTCAGTTCCTCGTCATTCGATATTTTGTCCAAGGTACTATATTCTTAGTTGTTTCAATTCGTGTCTCATATGTATATCGTCGTGACGTTATCACGAAACGATTTCACTTTGTTCTTGCTAAGTTCTTAGTACGAATAGGAACAACTGAGAATATGGTTGCCATATATGTTTCGTTAAGTTATTAATATAGGATTATATAGTTGTATATAGTGCACATAACGTAAGGGATACTATCCTGGAAAAACATGAAATTAGTTTGGCGAATGTCAGCGGTAAGCGAAGAGAAGTATTTTTCTATCTACCTAGAAGCAATTGACACTGTGACTGGATAATTCACGAGAAAATGTGTTTTCAATGGAATAATTATGTTGCATTTAGATTGCGTCATAAGCTGAAAATAAAAATGGCCCCTCATTATCATGGAATTGCATACATCTGAGTGGCCAACAAGTAGTTTTTATTTTTTTTTAACTATGAACTAATGCTCTGATCATCTCTGCAAAAATATATATTGCAACCTTGAATGTGATCATGATATCAAGGAAAAATAGTTCGTGTACCGAAAGTACTTTCTATAAAAAAAGTTATTTGAACACTTGAATAATTTTTTTATCCTCTTAAACTAAACAGAATTGTTTTTCAAATTTTTTGCAGAATCTCATCAGTACCCACTATAACATACATTTTAACCACCAAGATCGGTCAGGCCATTTTCGAGAAAATTTGATTTTTTGATTTGTCAAAATTTGTTTAGGAATTTTGTAAAAAAAAATTTTTTCAGTTGATACTTGGGCTGAATTTATTTCATAGGGGTAGCCACTTACCCCTGCAATATGGACCACATCCGAGTGGAGGCACCCAGACCATGCTTATCCTGCTACGGCCTTTAATCGTGATTTTTTTTTAATTTTTGAAACTAAAATTAAAAAACAAAACATAAAAACAACCAAATTTTTCACCTGTACTCGCCTCTGCAGCCTAATCTATATCTAGCTAATAAATACCAAATTATAATGAAAAGTCTGTAGCAGCATGTTCTCGATATATTGAGCAAGAATTGTCGATCTCTTGAATAATTTAAAAAATTTTACGCATTCAGTGTGAAAAATGAAAATTCAGAGACGACATGAATATTACAAGTTTTCAACTACTAAATATATCAAAAATTCTTGCAATGAATATCGAGAATATGTTGCCACAGACATCTCATTCAAATTTGGTGTCAATCGGTTAGATCATTCAACAATAATCAAGTTTCAATCAATTGCAATAAACCTAGCCACTCTTTTTACTTATTTAATTAGTTTGAAACGTGAAATGCTTGAAATTATTATTTTAGAAAATATAAACAAAATAAAATCCCACCAAACGGATTTGCGTTGCAAAAAAGCTGCTTAGTGCAAATACATGAATTTGTGATATCAAAGTTAACCAAGTAATTTGAAGAACAATATTCATTTTAAGATATCATTTAATTAAATATTCCTAGATTTAAAAATGTCTAATACAATGTTCTTAGTAATTGTTTGGATGTGTGTGTTAAAAATCGGATTTTTATATTAACAATTTTTTCATCAACATATTTCAAAGTTTATGCAAGAACATAAAAGATCCCTTAGTTCGAGACAAATCGATTGACCTATAATATTAATACATTTGATTAAAGAGTAGGGGAGTTATGGTAATTCATATTATATCAGAAAACGGTTTTTATAGTAAAAAATTGATACGTTTTATTGAAGAGTAAGGAAGCTATGGTAATGTATAATATTTGAAAGAACGGTTTTCATAGAAAAACTGTTTTTATTAACATAATTCAATGTTGATGCAAGAACGTAAAAGATTCCTTGGTTCAAAAAGAATCGATTGACCTAAATATTATTACATTTTTTTTTAAAGAGTAAGGAAGTTATGCTCATTTTTGATATTTGACACATCTGTTTTAAACAGAAAAACTTTTATCGTCGTCATAATTCAAAGTTGATGCAGGAATAGAAGACTTTTTGATTATAAATTTTCAAATAAAATAATTCTGACAATTTTTGTAAAAAAATCATACAGCTGGGAAAGGGATAGTGTGGACAGAGTTTCCCCGTTCCCTTTTCCATCTCGAAAAATTACCGTTCGAAATACAAAATTTAAATTGTCTGATTTCTCATTGGATTTTAAAAATTTGTTGTATTATTTTGTAATCTTGTATTTTTTGTACATTTATATTTTTAAACTAATCAAGGTGACAACTTTAGCTTGTCTGTTATTTGAAAGATCACAACTGCTTCATCTATGAGGAAGCAAATACACTTGCTAACGGGAAGCAGAGTACTCAGGAAATGAACACCATATAAATATAAATACAAAGTGTAAAGACTTGAGATCGAATTCAGATTATAAAACTTGATAAATTATAAAACATTTTAAAACTTGACGGAATGGAATCTATTAGCAAAGCAATAATTTTTTTAAAAATTTCTGCATAGGAGATTGATGGAAATAGAAACCCGCCAAGTTGTACAATGTCTGAGATACTTTTCAAAAATTATTTCTAAAACTTCTATAGGGCACTTTGCAGAAAGAAGTTTCTAAATATATTTTATTATGAACATTTCTTCTAAATGACTTGGATAAAATAAACATTAATAAATTGATATAAACGTGGAGTTCTTTTTTCTCTTCTCGTTTGACAGAAGTCAATGATTTTATTACCGGAAATAAAAGCTGAAAAGTTATATTTTTCCCTTTTAATAATACTCGATTAGTTGTCATTATTATTTGTGGAAGGTGTGATAAAAAAATATATACTTATACTTATACAGATATAGTGGGTTGCTACAGGTCAGGCAATTCCAGAAGGTCAGCAAATTTAAAACTTGTCACGGAAAGTCAAGGAATATTAGGGAAAACCTGACAGACCTAGGAAATTTTTCATAAACTGAAGTTAATTTTATTGTTTTATAAAAAATTAACAAGTTTGCTGAAAAATATCCATTCTTTTTTGGTTGAAAATTCATCTATTTTGGTAAAAAAATGCATATTATTTTGGTTGATAATCACAACTATTTGGTTGAATTCCAATGTTTTTTATTTAAAATTAGAACATACTTGATTAAAAATGTCTCTTTTTGTATAAAAATTGATTTTTTGGTTAGAAATTAGTTTTTTTTTTATTGAAAAATAATGTTAATAACTGAAAATTTATTAATTCTAGTTCCTCTCGAAAATTGATCTTTTTTGATAGAAATTTAATCTTGTTGGTTGAAAATTCACCTATTTGGTTAAAAATGTAACTATTTCATTGAAAATTCATTTGATCAGGTAAATAAATAATATTTTACTGTAAATTTAACTATTACACTCAGAGAAATGTCCTTTTGTGACAAAAGGATGTTTCTTTACGTAAATGGAATTTCCTCTTAAATTTAAGGTTCAGAGGATTTTCATTTGTCTCAACAGGAATCCTTTTACAACAAGAATTTTCCTTATGCGACTAACTTCACCTACTCTTGCAGCCAAATAATTCTGTTTGTGTAAAAAATATATTTACCTGGTTCAAAACAAAACATTTTTGTTGGTTAAAATTTAATTTATTTGTCTAACTTTGGGTTGAAAATTCATCTATTTTGGTAAAAAATGCATATTTTTTTGGTCGATAGTCATAACTGTTTGGTTGAAAATTAATCTGTCTTGGTTGAGTATTCAACTATTTTGCTGAAAATTTGTCTTTTTGGTTGAATTTAAACGTTTTTGGTTAAAAATTAAAATATACTTGATTGGAAATGTCTTTTTCTCTATAAAAATTTATTTCTTTCGTCAAAACTGTTAACAAAAGAAATTAATTTTATTAACTAAAAATTTATCTATACCAATTTTTTGTTTGAAAATTTATTTTTTTTTTAAATAGAAATTTAATTTTGTGATTGAAAATTTAATTATTTCATTTTTTAAAGTGAAAATTTAACTTTGTTTTATGAAAGTTCATTTCATTGGTTTGTTATCATTTTTTTATAATAAAAATTTATTTTTTAACTGAAAATTTATCTATTCCATTTTTGTCGAAAAATTATCCTTTTTTAAGGCAATTCAATCTTGTTGGTAGTAAATTTAACTATTTTATTAAAAATGTATTGAAAATTTATTTATTTTTTGTTTCAAATGAATTTATTCGATGAAAATTTAAATATTCTATTTTTGGTTGAAAATTGACATTTTTTGTTTAAAATTCATGTAATTTGTTGAAAATTCTTCTTTTTGGTAAAAAAAAATTTTTTGTTATAAATTCAGTCATTTGTTTCAAAATTTATTTTTTGGTTGAAGATTCATTATTTTAATTAAAAAATCATTTCTTTGACTGAAAATTTACCTATAACATTTTTTGTGGAAAATAGATTTCTTTTGTAGACATTTAATCTTGGTGCTTGAAAATTCACCTGTTTTGTTACAAAGTCAACTATTTGGTTGAAAATTTATTTTATTTGGTGGATGATTAATTTTTTACTGTAAATTTAACTATTCTATTTTTGTTAAAAATTCATTTCATTCGTTTGAAATTCGTTTCTGTTGTTCTTAATTTATTTTTTCAATTGAAAATTGAACTATTTTACATCTAGTCAAAAGTTAATTTATTCGTCTAACTTTGGGTGTAAAATTCATCTATTTGGGCAAAAAATTCATCTTCTTTGGTTAAGATTAATCTCTTTTGGTTGAGGATTTAACTATTTTCTTGAAAATTCGTCTCTTTGGTTGGATCCAACTGTCTTCTGTTCAAAATTAAAATCTTCTTGGTCGGAAATTTATTTTCTTTTTTGGATAAAAATTATATTCCTTGTTTGAATTTTTTTTTTTATATCAAAAATTTAATGTTTCAACCGCAGAAACTATTCTATTTTTGTTTGAAAATTCATCATTTGTACATGAAAATACATTAATTTTGTTGAAAATTGGTCCTCTTTGGTTAAAATTAATCTTTTGATTTAAAAATTCATCCATTTCGATAAAAATTCAATCTTTTTGGTTGAAGATTTATTATTTTATTTAAAAATTCAACTATTCAATTTTTTGGGAAAATTGATATTTTTTGGTACAAATTTAATCTTCTTGGTTGAAAATGCAACTATTTGGTTAAAATTTTTTTTATTTGGTTGAAAATTAATTTTTTCACCGTAAATTTAAATATTCTATTTTTTCTGATTAATTCATTTGTTCGTTAGAAAATTATTTTTTTCTTGGTTTAAAATTTATTTTCTAAACTCAAACTTTAACTATTCTATTTTTGGAGGAAAATTAATTTCTTTGGTTGAAAACTATTTTATTTTTTAATTTTTTTTATTCATATTCATGGGTGAAAATTAAACTTGTCTATTTTTTGTGAAAATCGATCTTTTTTAGTTGACAATTCATGTATTTTGTTGAAAATTGGTCTTTTTGGTAGAGAATCCATCTTTTGGGTAGAATATTAAACCATTTGGTTAAAAATTCATCTCTTCTTGCTGAAGATACATTTTAGTTAAAAATTCATTTCTACGGTTGAAAATTAGTTATTTAAGTTGAAAACTAATTTTTTCAACTAAAATTATAACTATTCCATTTTAGCTTAAAAATTTATCTTTTCTAGTTGAAAATTCCTGTATTTGTGTTGAAAATTTGTCCGTTTTGGGTTGAAAAGTCAATTATTTTGTTAGTAAATTCCTATTTTTGGGTTGAAAAGTCAAATTTTTTTTGAACTTCATATTTTCGGGTCAAAAACTCACCTGCTTTGCTGTAAATTTGTCTTTTCGAGTAGAAAATTCTACATTTTGGATGAGATTTTTTTTCTTTATTGAGTGATACAACTTTTTTTGTTTAAAATTCCTCTTTTTGTTAGAAAATTAGTCTGCATTGGTTGAGAATTCAACTAATTTGTTGAAAATTTGTATTTTTGAAATTAAATTCAACTGTTTTTTCTTTTTCATTAAAAATTCAAATATTTTTGATGAAAATATAAAATATTACACTTTTCGTTGAGGATTGATTTTTTATCGAACATTTATCACTTTACTTGAAACTTCCACTAAATTGTTGAAAGTACCTTTTTTCATTTGTGAAAATTAATTGCCTTAACTCTAAATTTATTTATTTCATTTTTAGTTCAAAACTTCTCTTTTTGAGTTGAAAACTCAACTACTGGGTTAAAGATTCATGTATGTTATGTATGTCTCACTTATTTTCTAGATAACTCCTTATAAAATGATGTGGGACTGTTGGCACTAAAAGTGTTTAAAATTAATTAAAAACAAACCTTTTTTTGCATTAACATCGTCGATATCCTACGTGTGAGGCTGTTTTTACACTTAAAAGAAAAATTTAGAATTTTTTAAAATTCAGAAAAATTTCTCAGGGAAAGTGAAAAATTGGTCAGGTAGAAGTCAGGGAATTTCGACATTGGGATTTTGTACCAACCCTTTGATATATTTTTTCAACTTACTTATCTTCAAATAGCACTAATGGATCCGCTTTTATGTCACTCATATCAACTTCTCGTAGTTTTTGGAGACATTCTTCATTTTTTTTTTATGAAAAGCCAACCTGTGTGTGCAAAAAAAACCACGTGTGGAATCGTGCGGATCAGAATTTGTGTATGAGTATTTATGACACACTCGATGTAATCTTACCCACTCGAAAAGTGTGAACGAAAATCAAATTTTTATTACTTCTATTTTTATGCATAAATAACGATGTAATAACGCTCTTTTTCAACCCAAATTTCTATGTCAATTACCAATAATATTTTTTTTACTTCTCTTCTGTCGAGGAACGTGTATAAATTACGCAAAGTTTTTTCTGAAATTTGCAACCACTTACCCCCCTTTTTTTAGGGTCTGTTTTAAATTTGGGAAGTTTTAGATTTTCAACAAAAAAATATGAATTCCTAACGAAAAATTTATATTTTAAGTCAAAAAGAATTGAATTGAAAGAAAAAAGAAGAATTTTTATCAAAATAGTTTAAACTTCAACCAAAACTGATTCATTTTCAAACAATCAGTTGCATTCTCATCCAAAAAAGATGAGATTTTTACCAAAAGAGATGAATTTTGAAATCATGGAGCAGAATTTTTAACAAGAGTTGAATTTTCAACCAAGGAAGACTTTTCATTCAATAAAGAAGCAAATGAAGAAAAAAATTTAGAATTTTGAACTAAAAAAAGAGCTTTCTACAAAATAGGTGAATTTTCAAACAAATAATTGAATTATCGAACAAAATGATGAATTTTATATGAAGAAGATTAATTTTCTACTATAAAGATGAATCATCTACAATATATATATATTATATATATATATATATTTTCAATCAAAAAGTTTAATTTTCCACCAAAGGAAAAGATTTTTCAATAAAATACATAAATTGGTAACCAAAATATCAAATAGTTGAATTTTCAACCAAGAAGATTAATTTTTTACCAAAAAGAACGAATTTTCAACAAATTACATCAATTTCAAACTTAATAGTTGAATTCATGAGCTAAATTGATTAATTTTTCTCAAAAAATAGAATAGTCGAATGTTTATTAAAAAAAATTAATTTTCCATAGAAAAGTACTTTTCTACAAAATAGTTCAATTTTCTACCAAATAGTTCAATTTTTATACCAAAAAGATGAATTGTCTACAAAACAGTTTGATTTTTTACCCGAAAATATTACTTCTCAACCAAAATTTCATTTAAAACCAAACAGTTGAATTTTTAAACAAATAGTTCAATTTTTAACAAAAAAAACGAATTTTCAACAAAGTAGTTCAATTTTTCGCCAAAAAGATGAATTTTCTACTGAAATTATGAATCTTCAAGCAAACAAATTAATTTTTAAAAAAGTAGTTTAACTTTCAAGCAAGTAGATAAATTTTCGACCAAAAAAGACCAATTTTCAACAAAAAAGTTGATTCCTCAACCAAAACGTATTATTTTTTACAGAAAGTTTCAGTTTTTAACTAATAAAGACGAATTTTCGAATGATACATCAATTTTCAAAAAAGCATTTGAATTTCAAACCAAGAGGATTCATTTTCTACAAAAAAAGACAAATTTTCGACAAAATACATCAATTTTAACCCAAATAGATGAATTTTCAAATAAAAAAGATGAATTTTCAACCAAAAAAGGAATAAGTAAATTATCAGTTAAAAAAAATTCTCTTTCGACTCAAAACAAAAAAAAATCAACAAAATAGTTAAATTTTCAACCGAAGGAATGAATTTTCGACCAAATTAATCGATCTTTCATTTGAAAAATAAATTTTCAACAAAGTAGTTCAACTTTTGACTAAATAGTTGAATTTTTAAACTAAAAAGGTCAATTTTTCACAAAAAATGGAATAATCAAATTTCCATTAAAGACAATTAATTTTCCATTGAAAACGAATTGTCTGCAAAACAGTTTAATTTCCAACCCGAGGAAATGAATTTTCCACCAAAAATTAATTTTCAAGCGACAAATAGTTGAATGGACCGAAAAAGACGAATAAATTTACATAAATTTTTAACGAAACAGTTAAATTTTAGACTAAGAAGATTAATTTTCTAAAGAAAGGACGAATTTTCAATAAAATACATCAATTTTAAAAAAAGTTGAATTTTTAAATAAAAAAGATAAATTTTCAACCAAAAATGGAATAGGTAAATAATCAGTTTAAAAAATTCACTTTCAAGAAAAAAAGTGAAAAAATCATAAAAATAGTTACATTTTCAACCAAAGAAATGAATTTTTAACTGAATAGATGAATCTTTATTTCAAACGTCAATTTTTAATAAAGTAGGTCAACTTTTGACCAAATAGTTTAATTATTTACCAAATACGAAAATACGAATTTCCTACAAGCCAGATGAATTTTCAAACTGGGAATGTGAATTTTTATCAAAAAAGTCATGAATTATGCTAACCTTCCTGACATTTCCACCTATCCTAGCATGCCCGTGACGTCATGGTACAATGGTCGTTATTCCGCGAAATATTTGAGTCGTTTTTTGATTCTATTATATTGATTTTCAGTTGGAAAATTGTACCATTTCAACGGACCGCGAATTTTCCAACTGCGGATGTGCCAAAAAGCGCTTAAAATATTTATCTATATTATTATTGATAGTATTCTTTTATTTCAAATCGACCTGCGCTTTTCGGCACATGCGCAGTTGGAAAAGTCGCTTACAACGCCCTCATCGATTCCTTAAAACCTGATATATGTTTGAATATCTTTAAAGTGTCGTAAAATATTGATGAATTCTGACGAAATCGCTTAAAATCCATAGAATTTATATGGGATTCAATTTTGTTTAAAACACATTCATTAAATTTTTCTAAAAGAACGTTCGAATTTGTATAAATCTTTGAAATCCTTTAATCTTGTGAAATTTCTCAAACTACCTTAAAATCCTTTTAAATATTTGAAATTGCTAGGATTCGCTTCAAATTTAATTAAATTAAATTCATTTGTTGAAATTGACTAGAAATATCTTAAAATCTTTGGAAATCCTTTAAAATTCTTTGAAATTCCATTACATTTTTTAAATCTCGATATCCTTATGAATGCCTGAAAATTCCCGGAAATTTTTGGAAATTTTTAAAATTCAAACTACCTAGAAATGTTTTTAAATTCCTTGAAATCCGCGGAAATATTTTTAAACCTCTTGAAAATTTGTGAAATCTTCTCAAATTAGTTGAAATCCGCTAAAAAAAAATATTTTAAAATACTTTTGGTAGCCTTCAAAATCAGTGGATGCACTTTGAATTTTTTGGAGTCCTTTGGAACCCCTTAAAACCTCCTTATATGTTTGAATATCCTTGAAATGTCGTAAAAGTTATATGAAATCTGACGAAATCGCTTAAAATCTATCGAAATTATCTGGAATTGAAATTGAATTAAACAGATTCATTAAATTCTTCAAAATCCTTCAATCTTGCCGGGAGAATTTTTTTCTTGTAAAAACGTAATTTTTGCAGTTTTCGCATAAACGATGCAAGATATCGCCAAAGCCCAAAAGGCATTTTTTATTAAATTTTTTTAGACGTGTAAACTTTTATCTTAACATATGTTCGTATCTGCCATTGTTTGCGAGAAAAAGTAGAAAATTCCAGTTTATGAAAAAAAAATTCCACTGCTGCAAAAATAATTTAGCCCACATTGAACTCACAGGATATCTGCTTCATGAAAATACAAATTCAACAAAAAATTGGCAGAAGAAAAGTGTGGGCTGTTTGAGAAAACCGACTTTTGATAATTTTAGAAAAACCGCCGCCATTTTGATAATTTTAGCGTAATAATAGTTGTAACTAGTTACAGTTACAACGTTATTGTAACTAGTTACGCAAAAAAAGTAACTTACCCAACACTGCCCCACATGCCCAAAATTACTTCGTATGATGGTACTGAATTTCCTATAATAGTTTTTCGTAAGGGGGTATTACAAGGTATTATAAAAGATTGTATGGAATAGAAAGGATTGAATGAGATCGCATAATATTGCAGAGAGAATGTACACCCGATTGCAGGAGTAATTAGCCCCTCGATTTTTACATGAAAAGTAAATTATGATATTTTTTTTTATTTACACCAAAGGAAGGTAATTTTCTTCTGTATATAAGGAAATGGGAAATATCCGTATACTCCTAGAGTTTTCCAAAAAATTATAGGTACAATATATTTCCAATTCAATTCATATTTCGCAATAAATTCTCTTGCTGCTTTCATTTTTGTCTTTCATTCATTTCCAGTCGCCAAACTAAAAAACGGAATAACCGCGAAAATTCACTTGTTACGTAGACGTTTTTAGGTCAAGTGAAGCGATTTGAAGGAAAAATTTTGAGACGGGAGAGAACAATATTGTAATAATGAATTTTAATTTCATTCCGTCTGTTACACTTCCTTCCAGGAAAAAATGTGATTGAGCGGAAATGATTTGAATAGGAACATTTATGAATGTAGATTTAAGCGAACTGCAATCAATTTGGTTTTTCTATAATTTGAATGGGTCTCCTAGTTTCTATCACCACAGCCACAACAAACTCAGAAGTGAATAAATGACGTGAAGTTTTTTTCTGAAATTTTCAACTATGTACCTGCGTTTGTGAGGGTCCGTAGATTTTGAGACCCCCTATCTTAGCAAGAGGGGATTTTTATTTTAAACCGGAAGAAGAATTTTTAACCAAATAGTATGAATTATCAACCAAAAAGATGAATCTTCAACTAAAAAGATTAATTTTCTACTGAAAAAACATCAATTCTTAATAAAACACATAATTTATTTTAAAAAGTTTCCTAATTAAGAAACGGAAAAAGTTGCCGAAAATAAATAAAAAATGTGAAATTTTGTGAACTCCTGATCCTTTTGTCACTTGCAATTAAATATAGAAATAAACCTATATTTTGAAAAGGTCTTTTGCATAAAATTTAAAAAATAATTTTAAAAACACTACAAAACTTGAAATATAAGTAAATGCAAAATTTGAAAAAGCTCGCGGTCTTTGCGTTCTGCAGAATTATATACTTAAAAACATATTTTTAAAACATTTTTTATTTAAAAGCATTAAACAATAATTTAATAATTTATCAATAAATAGAAAAACTTTTTTGAATAATAAAACTCAAAACTCCCAAATGCTTACGATACCATTAAAGAAGCGAATTTAATGGTAAAAACTATACAAAAATAAATGAATACATGTATCACCAAGAAAATTAATTTGTTGATGAATTATATAGTTATTTTCAAATTTATATTCGGCTTACTTCCTCATATTCGACTTTTATATGAATCTTCATCAATTTTATTTAAAATAGTCGCTTCAAGGAGATAAACTAATAGAGTCTCAATTTGTCTCGTCAGTAAATATTAATTTACATGCATTTGATCATAATTTACTGGCTCTAAAATTTTTCTCAAATTTCAGCGAAGACATCCAGCGCATTATTTTTCGAGTAATATTGCATAAACTACGAAAATTTTTAATTAAAAAGTATATATTTTTCAACTTATTTTTTTTGCCAATTTTTGGAATATTCTTCATCTTATAAAAGGAACTAATTGAAAGGTACATATATTTTAAACATATCGTTACATTTTTATAAGAAGAGGTTATACAAAAAATTATGAAATATAATACAAATTTATAAACAATTGACATTTGTATTATTTGTATTATATTTCACAATTTTTTGTATAACTTCTTCTTATAAAAAATGTAACGATACATTTAAAATTACATTTCAATTAGTTCCTTTTATAGAATGAAAAATATTCCAAAAATTGGCCAAAAAAAAGTAAGTTGAAGAATATATATTTTTCAACTTACTTTTTTTGCCAATTTTTGGAATATTCTTCATTCTATAAAAGGAACTAATTGAAAGGCACATATATTTTAAATATATCGTTAAATTTTTCATAAGAAGAAGTTATACAAAAAATTGTGAAATATAATACAAATGTATAAAAAATTGATATTTGTAGGTTTAATCCTACAATTTTGGATGACTGTCGTCACCTCTGTTTTGATAAGTCATCCTGATTAATTCCTCGTATGGCTCTTTAAGATCGTAGGCCCAACCGATTTTGGCAAATTGGATCTCCGCTGGATTGATGTTCCTAGACAAATATAAGAATTCAAATAACTATTCCAAATTGCAATTATACAATTCGTGTGATTATTATTTTTTCAAAGAAAAATAACAAGGCTTATTCTGAGAATAAATAATTAGGATAATAATTGAATTTACATCAGTCAATTGTATACGATATTGTCTACTTTTTAAAACTTTTAGTGTGAACTTTTAAATTTAAAATTGTCAAAAATCATAATATAATTTCCCTAATTCCAGGTTTATGATATCCCAATTGCAAGTTTAAAAGTTTGTATTATTCATCAAATAAATTTTTATTTGTTTAGGGGTCATTTCGAAATATCTTACCTGATCTATAATTCGGGGCATAAAATATATATATAGGGTACACAAAAATTGAATATATTTTCAGATTTTTGGCGTAGGCTATCTGAAAAATTCGCGAATTTTGATCATTAGTTACCCAGGTTGACGGTATACTAATGGAATGAAGAAAAAACACAAAAAATATGAGATAAATTCGGCAGATTTTTTTTTTATCATCAATAATTTATTGATATTATCCGTAAAAACCCATGTTTTTTCAATACTATTTGAAATTAAAATATTCAATTGAAATATTTTACTCTATTATTTTCCATTTTTATTCATCCGGAAAATCAAATGCTCATTTCTCGCTTTCAAAAGTAAGAAAACTACATCCGCATGAAGTACAGAACACCAATTGAAATTATTCCAGACACAAAAATGTTAAATTGTGGAAATTTAGAAATGATTCAACATTTTGAATTTTAAAAATTTTCAATTTCCAGTTGTTAAGTTTTTTAATAATTAAAATTATTTTCAATTTCTAAAAAATCTAAATTACAAGGGAACTGGCTGTTTATACTATAATTGTTTTTAGCCTTTTTGTAAGATTTTTTTTTGTTTTCATACTCCTTCCAATAATAGAACATTACCAAACTTTTAATGTACTAAAATAATAAGACACGATTTTCAACGTTTCTCAATTAAAAAATGTCCAATACAATGTTCTAAGCAATTTTTCGGATTTTCCTGCGTATAAATGCATGTGTGGATATGTGAATGGACTAATATATTGAAACTGACCAAAGAATTTAGAAAAATATATATTACATTTATTGAGCACTTTATATTATTTTAAAAATCGGTTTTTATCGTAAAATTTTTTTCCATTGATATAATTAAAAGTTGATAAAACAATATAGAAGATTTACTCGTTTGAGACAAATGGATATACCTATAATATTAATACATTTTATCAATGTGTCAGCAATTGATGGTTATTTCTATAATTTGAAGAATCAATTTTTGTACTAACAATTTTCTCTTTCATGTAATTTAAAGTTAATGCAAGAATAAAAAAGATTTATTGTTCCGAGACAAATTAATTGACCTATGATATTAATATATTATATTGAAGAGTACGGAAGTTATGGTTATTTATAATTTTTGAAAAATCTGTCTATTTTGCATAAACTCTTTTGATTATCATAATTCGAAGTCAATGTAATAACTAAAAAGATTCCTTAAATCAAGACGAATCGATTGACGTAATATTATTATATTATATTAAAAATTAATGAAGTTATGGTGATTTATAATATTTGAAAAATCTGTCTCTTATAGTTAAACTTTTTTGATTAGAATAATTCAGAATTGATGCAGAAACGAAAAAGATTCTCTAATTCAAGACGAATCGATTGACGTAATATTTCTATATTATATTAAAAATTATTGAAGTTATGGTGATTTATAATATTTGAAAAATCTTTTTCTTATAGTTAAACTTGGTTGATTAAGATAATTTGAAATTGACATGAGAACGAAAATGATTCTTCGATTTGAGACGAACCGATTGACCTATGATATTAATACGTTATATTAAAGAATACAAAAGTTATATTGATTTACAGTATTTGAAAAATTTGTTTTTTATGGATAAACTTTTTTGATTATAATAATTCGAACTCAATGCAAAAACTAAAAAGATGTTTCGATTCGAGACGAATCGATTGATCTAATATTATTATATTATATTGAAAATTAATAAAGTTATGGTGATTTATAGTATTTGAAAAATCTGTTTCTTATAGTTCAAATTTTTTGATTAGCATAATTCAGAATTGATGTAGGTACGAAAAAGATTCCTTGATTCAAGACGACTCGATTGACTTAATATTATTATACTATATTAAACATTATTGAAGTTATGGTGATTTATAATATTTGAAAAATCTGTTTCTTATAGTTAAACTTGGTTGATTAACATAATTTGAAATTGACATTCAAACGAAAAAGATTCTTCGATTTGAGACGAACCGATTGACCTATGATATCAATACGTTATATTGAAGAGTACAGAAGTTATATTGATTTACGGTATTTGAAAAATTTGTTTTTTATGGATAAACTTTTTTGATTATAATAATTCGAAGTCAATGCAAAAACTAAAAAGATTTCTTGATTCGAGGCGAATCGATTGACCTAATATTATTATATTATATTAAAAATTATTGAAGTTATGGTGATTTATAATATTTAAAAAATCTGTTTCTTATAGTTAAACTTTTTTGATTAAAATAATTCAGAATTGATGCATGAACGAAAAAGATTCCCTGATTCAAGACGGATCGATTGACCTAATATTATTATACTATAATTAGAATTATTGAAGTTATGGTGATTTATAATATCTGAAAAATCTGTTTCTTATAGGTAAACTTGGTTGATTAACATAATTTTAAATTTACATAAAAAGGAAAAAGATTCTTCGATTTGAGACAAATCGTTTGACCTGTGATATTAATACTTATATTAAAGAATACAGAAGTTATATTGATTTACAATATTTGAAAAATCTGTTTTTTATAGTTAAAGTACTTTGATTATCTTAATTTTAAAATGATGCAACATACGAGATTCCTTGCTTCGAGACGAAATGATAGACCTCTAATAATGATACAATTTATCAAAGTGTAAGCAAGTTATGGTTATTTTTATTATTTGAAAAATCGATTTTTGTTGTAAAAATTTTCTCATTCACATCATTTAGAGCTGATGCAACAATAGGAAAGATTCATTAATGTGAGAAGAAACGATTGACCTACAATAAAGAGTACAGAAGTTTTGGTGATTTATAATATTTGAAAAATCTGTTCCTTTTAGTTGAACTTTTTCTATCAACACAATTCAAAATTGATGCAAAAAAGAAAAAGATTCCATGATTCGAGACGAATCGATTGACCTAGATATTAATAAGGTATATTGAAGAGTACAGAAGTTATTGTGATTCATAATATTTGAAAAATATGATTCTCATAGTTAACCTACTTTGATTAACATAATTCAAAGTTGATGCAACAATATGAAAGATTCCTGGCTTCGAGAAAAATCGATATACCTCTAAAAATGATACAATTTATCAAAGTTTAAGCAAGTGATGGTTATCTCTATTATTGAAAAAATCGATTTTTGTAGCCAAAATGTTCTAATCCACATAATTTAAAGTTGATGCAACAAGAGAAAAGATTCATTAATGCAAGAAGAATCGATTGACCTATAATATTAATACATCATATTGAGGAGTACGAAAGTTATGGTGATTTATAATATTTGGAAAATCTGTTTCTTATAGTTCAAATTTTTTGGTTAACATAATTCAAAATTGATGCAGAAACAAAAAAAAATCCATGATTCGAGACAAATCGATTGACCTATATTAACACATTGTATTGAAGAGTACATTTATATCATTTGAAAGATCTATCATAAACATAAAAACTTTTATCAATAACATAATTCAAAGTGCATGCAAGAATAGAAAAGGCTCCTTGATTCGAAGCATTTTGATTGACCTATGTATGTGTTTTTATTTTGACTCCCTCTATGAGGAGGCAAATATATTTTCTAATTATTCATGATAAGAAAGCAAAGTGCTCATCAAATGAGCAACGTAAAATTATAAATACAAGGTATAGAAAATTTGTATTTTCACTCGGTTGAACATTTATATTTCAGTTCTTATTATTTTCATAGGTATGACTGATAGACAAACCGAAGTCTTTATAATATAAATAATGATTAATGAATAATATTTATTAATTTAAGAATTATTAATAATGTTAAATCAAATTTTGTATTCAAAATGATAATTTTTCGAGCTGGAAAAGAGAAAGAAAAAGTTCTGTCGCACCCTATCCCTTTCCCAGCTTCATGATTTCTTTGCAAAAATTTTCAGAAATATTATATTCGAAAATTTATGATACAAAAAGTCTTTTCGATTCATGCCTCAACTTTGAATTATGTCGATGACAAAAGTTTTTCTGTTTGAAATAGATATTTCAAATATTATAAATGAGCATAATTTTCTTACTCTTTGATAAAATGTATGAATAATATAGGTCAATCGATTCGGTTTGAACCAAGGAATCCTTTATATTTTTGCATCAACTTTGAATTACGTTAATGAAAAAAGTTTTATTAGAAAAACCATTCTTTCAAATATTATGCATTACCATAGATTCCTTACTTTCTAATAAAATGTGTCAATATTATAGGTCAATCGATTCGTCTTGAGTCAACACATCTTTTCTATTCTCACATCAACCTTAAATTTTGAGAATAATAACATTTTTAGTATCAAAATCGATTTTGTATATAATATAAATGACCATAACTTCCTTACTCTTTGATAAAATGTAATAATATTATAAGTCAATCGATTTGTCTCGAACCAAGTTGTATTCTTACATCAACATTGTATTATGTTAATGAAATAAGTTTTACTATATAAACCCGATTTTTTAAATATTATAAAGAGCTGAAAAGAAATCCATAAATATTTTTTAAAATCGATCGGTCAGTTTCAAGATATTAGTGGTGAAAGTAAGCCCTCCCAATTTCATTCATCAATTTATCTCCAACTGTCTTCAAGTGATTATGTTAAAAAAAAGGGTAATATCAACACATCCAACTTCTTCTATGAGGAAGCAAAATAAGAAAAACGAGGAAAATTTAGCTGATTTATTGCTCATATTTTTAGAACGTGTCAGAGAAAAAAAAATTCTCTGAAAGTTTTGTAAAAAATTGTTAGTTCGAAGCAATGATATTTTTTTTTTTGCAACAAAAAATTCATCGAATAAATAAAATAGATGCAACTTGTATATTTTGGCTCAGTTGTGCGTTTAGATATACAATATTCAGTGTTATTCAACTACAAGAGTGAGAGCAAAGAAAATTCTCTATTTATTATTATTTGTTAATTTTATGAACAAATTGTTTCATCAATTTTCAAGTATGGACATTGAAAGTCAACCAGGAAAAATTTCTTCTCTTAATTGTCCTTAAATGATGTTGCCCACGATAGCAGCGACATAATGTTAAGCTTTGTAAATGTCTACAATGACCATCTGTTTATATAATTTGTTTCTGAAATTAACCAATTCATTTTTTAACCAAAATTAATTATTTTTTCATTCCACATACCCCTAAGTACTAAATCCAAGCCTCAATCATTTTTTTTTCAATGAAAGGTGATTCGTCAAAATCCTATTATCGGTTTCAGAAATGTCGATAAGTCCAAAAATTATAACCAAAAAGTTCAATATGGCGTAACTCTTATAATTTTGAACATTTTCCAAAATCCTGTGAGCCCAACATGTCTCTTATAAAGCACTAAAATTTTACCAAGTTTCATTAAAATTTAACTACCACTTGCAGATTTTGCTATTTCTGACATGTACCTGCTCAGCGTTAAAAGTTAAACAATTACAAACATCGTTTAAAAATTGAAGTATTTTTAAATTAGGATCTTCAAACTAAGTCGTTAAAAATGATTAATTTTTAAATTATGGGGAACAAATTCAAGTAGAAAAAGAATGGTTTAAGATGTAAAACTGACGTATACTAATAAACTGTCACATTGCCATGATGGAAAAAGAGGACAACCGAAAAATTCCAAAAAATCAAATTGCCTACTCTGAAACATTCTCGAAAAATAAAATTATTGAATAAAAAAAGTTCCCGAATTGGAAAATTCCCGAATTATAAAATTCCCGAATAATAACATTCACGAATAATGAAATTCCGAAACACTTTATAATATTAACGAATATAAACATTCCCGAATAATTGAGAGATGATCTTATATTTTGTGGTTCTACTGGTCTAATTCCCAAATAATAAAATTCCCGACAGAAAATTGCCGAATTATTAAATATCCGACCTAGAAAATTCCCGATTTTAAACAATTAAAATTTTTTTTTGTATTATTATTTATTGATTAAAAATATAATAATGAAATATTTTCATCACATGACAATTATTTTCAATGTTCAAAGTTTCTAAAATTATTGTTGTTTCAAATGCAAACAATAATTTTACAAACTTTAAATATCAAAAATAATTTCTTTTATAACAATATTTGATTATTGTATTTTTAATTACTGAATAATATTTATTAAAAAGCTATTTCCTTAACGAATTGTCTCGTCGTCCCGAAATTGGGGATGATTAGTCAAATATTTTTCATAGGCTTAGCTAGTCGTCCCGAAACTTCGGGATGACTGGTCCACCCCCTTTACCAACTCTCCCAATTTTTCAGGACGACTAGACACAGCCTTTTTTTAATTGTTTAAATTGGGGAATTTTATAATTCGTGATTTTTCTTGTTCGGATATTTTATAATACGGCAGTTTTCTCTTGGGAATTTTCGAATTCGGTAATATTATGAACTAAGAATTTTAAATTGTAAATTTTTCATGTCTTACGGTCCACATAAAAATGAATTAAAAATGAGCCAAAAAACACCTTTCCAGCTCAGAATTTATTAATTTGAAAAAACTCCTTTCTCCATCCTTTACGTTTCGGTACAATTGCGTACCGTTTTCAAAAGGTTTTTAGAAAACCTAAATTCAATAATATTTCAAGTTTAGCAATATCAAACAGAAAAAAAATAAAAATAGAAAGAATAATTAATATAAATTTGTACCTGAGATAAAAATAATTTCGATGAGTAGAACAACCATCACAAAGAAAACATAGAAACTTATGTCAATTTTGAACGAATTCAAGTCAA
>JAABKJ010001107.1:0-31621 GCA_011634705.1 Andricus grossulariae
AATTTACCAAAGCATTATTTAAATTTTGGCGCACTTTTCATTTGGGATGCTAATTTAATATCAGCCTTCTTAATTACCGACAGTCAGACCTCCAAGCTCCGGGATATGGATAATCAGCACCCCGCTTAATATGTCAAAAATAATGGTATCGTGAGATAACTTTATTACATCTATTGTATGAATAGTATTTGCAATTATATTTTCAAAACCATCAGTCAGTTTATTGTTAATAAAGTATGGAAGATTTTTAATATAATTTAATAGATTAATTTCATTAAGAAGAATAAACTTGATACTCAAGATATTGGTGTTTTTCGAATGTTAAGAATTTTTTCTCTTATAAATGTTAAACAAATGGACAAAAGCTGTATATATATATTATAATTTTATTTAATCATACAAGCATGTTTAATACATCAACCGATTTGTCTCATCATAACGAATAAATTTAGTACGTACATTATTGCTCAATTCCCAAAATGAAGAAGGTTTTTCACTTAAACACGTTAGAAAGATGTATAAATCTACACATACATATCATAAAGTCATTTGATCATAGATTGTTTCTGAATACATCATTCGATTGATCTTTTCAAAATTAACAAAATAGGAACTTATTATGTTGGAATATTCGTAATAATTAAACAGTTTGTTACTTATAAAGGAAAAATAAAAATGTTCGAAAAAGTTTGAAAAAGTCGTTTAACAGGATCTGGCCATTACTGTGATACAATTTCTTTAAAATTTCGAATTCTTCAAATTCATTTTTTGCCATTTTCGTAATATTCAAGAATCACACTCAACCTTTTTTGTTTAAAAAGTATGCATAGCATAGGTATAATGTATATGTATATAGCATAGTATAATATTTTCTCCTTAAATATAATAAAAATTGAAATGAAAATCACATCCAAAACTATTATTACGGGAAAAAAATGTATATAAATCTAATCCAGCTCTAAACTTAATCAATAATCAATAATAAAAAAAGTATTGTTGGCACACACACGGACATTTTTTTAATTCTTCATGTTTGTACTCCTGAGGCGCAGTTATATCAAGATATTGCAAAAAATGAAGTTCGAAATTTCGCATTGTTACAAAGCTTCCTTTATAGAGGGAGCAATATGCGAATAAAGTTAGTTCTCTAATAATTATACTACGATAATATTGACCAGATGCTGACTGAACCTGTCCCTCCCAGCACTGAGCAGTCTGACTGGCAGTTTTACAATTGTCATTTCAAATATTTTAAGACATCACTATTTTTGACATATTAAGCGGGGTACTGGTTGGGCGGTATGATTGGCGGTTTTGAAAGTGTCATTGCAAATACTATTTATTTCAAGTGAAACCAAATCTAAATAAACTAGAAGTAATAAAAGTACTTGAGAGATTACTCACCAGCTCCCGGACTATAAAACAGACATTTTTATTCTCTTTTTCTTTAATGTGTCTATGATCATTGTAAGTATTTGCAGGAAATCAGCACAACTCTCACTTTTGATTTTAGAAGGAGGAAAGTGTACTTATAATTACATTACTATTTGGTGCTACCCGAGACCATGAAAGTGCAGTTAGAGCTGCAGGCTTACGAACTTTGGGGCTTCTAGTAGCTTTACCTGCATTAGAAGAAGATACGGGATTTCTTATGGATTTAGCAGAAATTACTTTTTCAACATTAAAAGATATTAACCTTGGCGTACGCATAAAAGCAGCTTGGACTTTAGCTAGCTTATGTGATTATCTGATCAGGCGTGAGTAAGTAAAAGTCAGTTTTTTCTCATGTCCTTAATCAAATGTCACTATTGTTAACGTACGTTTTTGACTTTGTATAGAAACAATACAGATGTAGAACCACTTTCCTTAGATGTAATTTTGCCAAAGACATATGAATCAAGTGTTAAAGCTACAAAAGATAATGACAAAGTAAAATGCAATGCGACAAGAGTTGTTGGAAGCGTTTTGTTCCTATGTCGAGAGAGTTCAATATTGGGAGATACAACGGAGGGCTTAGAAACTCTTATTCAATGTGCATCTGTCGGTAATGATCAAAAGGTAATATAAACAAATATAAACATATGTATATATATATATATATATGTATCACGGTCGTATACACAGGTCCGGGGGCTCTCGTGGTGGGGGAAGTTCCCTAATGTAAGCCAAAAAGTCTCGCAAACTGACCACTGAATGTAGTGGTGTATGTGTCGAGTAGTGTAGGATTTGAATTTGAAAAGATAAACAATACACGTTTTCTAACCTCAGAGTCTCAACTGGTGTAAACGAACCGAATCGTGATATAATATTTAAATAAAATAAATGCAAAAATGCCATGTATTTGTGCTGTACCGTTCATTAATAGGGACCTGACTTATTGTATTAAATCCTTGTAAAATGCTCAAACTTTACATTGAAATATTTGATTATTTAATACTAGAGACCTGAATTATGATATTAAATACTGCCTCGATCCTAAAATATTACGTATAAGTATGTATTTTCAAATAATTTGAAACAAATTTGTTGAAGTATTAATTTTGGAATTTTGATTACGGCAAATATTGTATCGGTTAACTTAATTTGCTATCGACAATTTTTATTCGTAGGAAATTTTTATTATGATTAATAAGGTGTGTTAAAGCCACTCGTTGCACTATTTCAATTTTTTTTTTAAATCAGTTTCATGCAATTTACTTTAAATCATATAATTTGCAACATCAATATGTGTTTATTATTTTCATTAATTTAAAAATGCATCCACATTATTCAAATTATTTAATACATCTGGATTAAATTGACTTCTTGAAATTAAAATTTCAAATTAATCCGCCACTTTCTCTACTCTACTATTACGCCACTACCGGAAATGGTAACTTTGTGAAATAATCGGAAGCTTCAATAAGGGAACTTCCCCCACCACGAGAGTTCCCGGACCTGTGTATACGACCGTGATGCGTGATTTGGTCCATTGAAGTGAAAATACCTGATACTGCATGACCCACGGCGTGCAGACATCTTGAGAGCTGACGTCATAGAGTGAAATACTGTCGGTATCTTACCGACAGGGCATGAGGCCCATGAAAACTCGGCTTGTCAAAAATGGCGTTATTGTTGGGTTGGTGTATTAGCAGTGCAGTTAGCGCAGTCCGACACATGACATGACAGTGTATATTCATCGGTTTGCTCGGTATAAATTTGCAGTGTAGAGCAGCAGGGGTAGCCAAATCGCCATTTTGTTTATTTTCGCGTGGGGATCTTGCGAATAAATCGAGGAAGGCAAGGCCGAAGCGAAGGAAGGGTTCCCGGATTGACTCGCAGCCGCGATTGCATCTCGTTCTCGCTGGAATCTCGTGACCGGAACAAAGTGAAGAAAGAGAGTTTTCACCTTTTCGTGACACTGATATCAGCGCGCCGGTCCTTGTGCGTTGCAGTGCAGTGGTTTGTTCCTTCTTCCGAATCGTTTTCAAAGTGCGGTGCGGACGAGTGGAACGAACTTGCGCAATTTCGTTCTGGTTCATCCGGAGATAGGGCGAAACGCGGACGACTTTTTCGACGAGTTTCTCACAAAGTGGAATATATGCTGTGGGCGTCCCCCGAGTCCGCGGGGGCATTCGACGGCCGCAGAAATTGGGCTTGCAAAATCAAAATACCAGTCGTGCGGTAAAACGTCCTCGTCCTCACCTGGAGCCGATCAGGGCGACTCCATTCTTGTTGTCTCGCCAATTCCTCCTCCCGCAATTGTTCAATCATCGCCAGCAGTTCAATCATTGTTCAATCAGCAGCAACTGGAACTGCAGCAGCAGCAGAAGCAGCAGATTGACGAAGAGGAGGACGAGTGCGAGATACCCACGCAAGTTACTCAGGAAGTGACCTCGGCGGCGACAGCCGTTCACGAGGCACCTGGGGCAGACAAGACCAAGACGACCATCAACATTGGCTTCGCGATGAATCACGTCAACGACCAAGAAAACCTCAAGCAACTCAATCTGACCCCGGTCCAGGTCAACGAGGTCGAAGAAATGGACACGCAGGAAGGTTCGTTCCTTTTGCTTTTAACTTTTTTTTTCCTCTCCTTTTCCTTCGCAACAACACTTTTCCAATTTAATTCGTGCCTTTGTCGCGGGAAACTGGCCATTCTTTTACTCGTTTTTGGGGTTCTGGGACATGTTTATTATAACCATACGACTCCAAAATTGATCTAAAATCTACCCCTTCCCCTGTGCATCCTTTTTCTTACTATCTCTATCTTATAAATTCCTGAAAACCTAACGACTTTACGAATTAAAATCCAGGAAAAGGATTTAGTTTAATGATATAATAATGAAAATGAAGATGTGTCAGTTTATTCAGGTGTGAAATGCTCCATTTTACTAAGTTTATGTAAAAAATATACGATATTTTTGTATTTGAAAGTATCTATTATCTGAACTAGAAGAAAAGCATGGAAAATATTTTTGGTAATTGATATCATAACATCAGAATTAATATATTATATTTTTCTACAATATACAGGGAATGAAACCGTTGAATTTTTGTCAAGAAATGCCAATTTCTGACGTAAAATACTAGCATAACCTAAACTTATCATTTATTTAGCGATTTCAGTTATTGTAAATATTCTTTGAAATTTAATGATTTTTAAAATTAAAAATAGCAATTTTAAATGAAAATCACTAAAATAACAAAAAATTTATTTCTAGTGAAAAACACGAGCATAAGCTAAAATTCGACAAAAATTGTGAATCTGCTCTGAAATCTTATAATTAAAAAAAAAATTAATGCCTCTTAACATAACATTATTGAAAATTGTAAATCTTTGAAACAATCGATTTTCTGTGAAACACGTTAACGTAACTTTGACATGTTCCAAAATTGAAAATATTCTATCAAATCTATATCGATTTCCGGTTAAAACAGCTAGCATAACCTCCAATGGAACACATATTTTTAATCCTTTTTGAAATATAATTTTTTACTGAAAATACCGATTTTCGGTGTAAAGTGATCACATAACCTTAAATTGTTCATCTTCGAAATCTAAGGGTTTGTTTTTACAAAAAATGTCGATTTTCGGTACAAAACTCCAACATAACCTAAAATTGTTGACAGTTTTTAATCTTCTCTGAAGTATTTGAAATGTAATATTAAAAGAAAGTAAAATACCAGTTTCTGACGAAAAATACTTGACATAATCGAAAATTGTTGAAAGATTCTAAATCTTGTTCAAATTATAATTATTTCTGTTTTAAAATACCAATTTTCGATCTAAAACGCCTGCGTGATATAATATTGTCCAAAAATTATTAATCTTCTTTGAAATATAATTTTTTAAACTAAAATTACCGAATTCAGACATTAAAACGCCAACATAACCTAAAATTGTTTGAAGTTGTGAATATTCTCTTGAATGTTTGGAATATAATTTTTTTAAATTCTAAATACCACTTTTCGACAAAAAACACTGATATAATCGAAAATTGTTAAAAGCTTCTAAATCTTGTTTAAGTTATAATTTTTTTTGTTCGTAAATACCAGTTTCCGATTTAAAATGCCTACTTGATCTAAAATTGTCCAAAAATTATTAATCTGCTTTGAAATCTAACTTTTTTTAAAGTAAAAATACCGAATTCCGATACTAAAACGCCAACATAACCTAAAATTGTTGAAGTTGTGAATATTCTCTGGAATGTTTGACATATAATTTTTTTAATTATATAATACCAATTTTCGACAAAAAAATACTGATATAATCAAAGATTGTTAAAAGATTTTAAATCTTGTTCAAATTATAATTATTTTTGTTTGAAAATAACAATTTTCGATGTAAAACGCCAAAGTGATCTAAAATTCTCCAAAAAGTATTAATCTTCTTTGGAATCTAAGGTTTTTTTTTAATACTAAAAATACCGACTTCCGGTATAAAACGCCAACATAACCTAAAATAGTTGAGCTGTGAATCTTCTCTTAAATTGTTTGAAATACAATTTTTAAAAATTTTTAATACAAATTGTCGACAAAAAAAAACACTGACAATCCAAAATTGTTAAAAGATTCTAAATCTTGTTCAAATTATAATTATTTCTGTTTGAAAATACCAATTTTTTGTGTGAAAACGCCAACGTAATCTAAAATTGTCAAAAAATTATTAATCTTCTTTGGATTGTAAGGTTTTTTTTTACTAAAAATACCGATTTCCGGTATAAAACGCCAACATAACCTAAAATTGTTGAAAACTGTGAATCTTCTCTTAAATGATTTGAAATACAATTTAAAAAAAATTTAAATACCAATTTCTGACAAAAAACACTGACATAATCCAAAATTGTTAAAAGATTCCAAATATTGTTCAAATTATAATTAGTTTTCTTTAAAAAAAAAAAAATCTGATGATTTATATATATAAAAGTACCAATTTTAGGCGAAACACACAAAACATAACCTAAAGTTGTCGAAAAATTGTAAATAATATTGACATTATATTATTTTCTTAAATCTAATAATTTCTTATAAAAAAATACCAATTCCCTCGAAATTCGTATTTTTAACTTATCACAATTGATAATTGTTCAGAATTTTAATTCAAACCTTGTAAATCTTGTTCTACATACCGAATTCTTGAGTAAAACGATAACGTTATATTGACGTTTTTGAACGAAAATAATTTTTTTTCCAAACAAAAGCATTAAATTAAAAAAAAAGGCTTACAATTCAGAACAATTTTTTGTTGTGTCTTGTTAGTGTTTTTCGCCGAAATTTGGTATTTTTAATTTTCTTTAAAGTCATTAATTTTCAGAGTTGATTCGCAATTTTTGAGCAATTTTAGGTTATGTCGGAACTTTATACTGGAAATCGATATTCTTAATAAAAAATTATTGTATTTTAAAGACACCTTAACATTTTTGAACAATTTTAGGTTACATTGTTGTTTCATATCAAAAAATGGCATTTTTAATCAGAAATTATTATAATTTGAACAAGATTTACAATTTTTTAACAATTTTGTTTTCTGTTAGTGTTTTTTTTGTCAGAAATTTGTATTTTTAATGAAAAATATTAGATTTCAAAGATGGAAATGGGTATTTATAAGCAAAAAACATTATACGGTTAACATTCATCATTTTTAACAATTTTACGTTACGTTACCGTTTTACACCAGAAATCAGATAGTGTAAACAAAAATCGTATTAGATTTCAAAGAAGATTTACAGTTCTAAGAAAAATTCTGTTTTTCCAGTTAAAAAATAATAATTTTGTCGGAGAATGGTATTTTTGGGGGGAAAATTATTAGGTCTCTAAAAATATTATAATTTTTCAACAAATTTTAAGTTATGTTGGTGTGTTTCACCTGATATTGATTTTTTTTTCTTTTAGAATATTGATTTTCGTTTTTGGATCCCCGAACGATTATTATGGGTAATATGGCCAGTGATTATTGTTTAAAGTAATAAAATTTACAATCCTATACAATTTTGAATACTTTTAGATTACATTGTCGTTTTCCATAGAAAGTTAGTATTTTTAAACAAAAATAATTGTCATTTAAACAAGATTGATATTTTTGTAACAATTCGGGATTCTTTTAGTGTTTATCGTCGAAATTTGGTATTTTTAATCAATTTCAAAGATGTAAGTTGGTGCTTTTAAACTAAAATCATTGAATTTTAAAGATTTGTAATGTTTGAACAATTTTAGGTTATGTTAGCGTTTTACTCCAGAAATAGGAATTTTGCAGTTTAGAACGAGATTTAAATTTTTTTAACAGTTTCAGGTTACGTTGACGTTTCAAAGAAGATTTACAATTCTGAACAATTATCTGCTGTGATAAGTTAAAAATACCACTTTAATCGGAAATTGGTATTTTTGATAGCAAATTATTAGAATTCAAGGAATATTTCCAATTTGTCAAGGTTATATTGGACTTTTCACCTGAAATTGGTAATTTTCAACAAAAATCGTTAGATTAAATATCAGTGATTTTTGTTCAAAATTATAAAATTCAAAGGCTTGAACAGTTTCTGATATTTTTCGTTGGAAATTAAATTTTTTATTCAAACATCATTAGAGAAGATTCACGATTTTTTAAAGTTTAGGTTACGTTGTTGTTTTATTTCGAAAATTTATATTTGTATACAAAACTAATTATAATTTGAACAAGTCTGACCATTTTTGAACAATTTTAGATTTTGTTAATATTTTTCGTTAAAAGTTATGAATCTTCTCTGAAATGTTTGAAATATAATTTTTTTTAAATTTAAAATACCAATTTCCGGCGAAAATCAGTTGACATAATCCAAAATTTAAAAAAATTATAAATCTCGTTAAAATTATAATTATTTTTGTTTGAAAACACCAATTTCCGATGCAAAACGCCAAGCAAAATTTTAAAATTTTCCAAACTTATAAAATTCATAAAATATTCGAATAAGTTTAAGAGATATTTAGAAGTTTACAAAGGATACAAAAATAATTTTATTTAAGACAAAATGTAGATTTTTGAAGATTTGGAACCAAAAATTTAGAAGCTTTTTAAGAATTTTGAAAAGTTTCAAGAGAATAAAAAAATTGTCTCAAGATTTATCGGAAAATTTTTTATGATTTTTTATTTTACATTTATTTTAAGAGGATATTTAAAAAGATTTCCAAAATTATCAAAAGAAAAATCTGGAAGAGTAGAAGGCAATTTCTTATTTTTGCCGAATTGTTTTAAAATGTTAGGAAAAATTCTAATAATTTTAAAAGGTATTAAGAAGTTTTAAAAAAATTTCAAAAATAATAAAAAAAAATAAATAAAAATACTTAAAACCAAATGTAGATTTTTGAAGATTTGGAAGGTTTTCAGATAATATCTATTTTTTTAAGATTCCTGGGAATATTTCAAGTGATTCTTTATTTTTTCAATTAATATAAAGAGAATATTGAAAAAGATTTTAAAACCTAACAAACGCTTTCCAAAATTTTCAAAATTTGATGAAATGAAAATTTTGAAGAGATTAAAAATATTGTAAAACTTTGAAAGATTTCCAAACATTTATAAAAAAAAATTTTCTATAGTTCTTCGAAATTTTTATTTTTCATTCAAAATTATTTTTTCCTTCAAATTATAATTTGCTTTAATTTATTTATTCTGGATTGAAAAATCTTTTTTGGTTGCAAATTCAACAATTTTGTTGAAAATGCGTCTTTTTGATTTGAAAATTCATCTCTTTTGGTAGAAATTTCATCGTTTTGGCTGAGAATTTAACTATTTTGTTGATAAATAACTCGTCTCTTTGGATGAATTCAACTCTTTGATTTAAAATTTAAAATATTTTTCAGGATAATTATCAACTATACGTTTTGTTTGTTTATTGTTAATGTTTTTTGCTTGAAAATGCAAATACTAGATTAAAAGTTAAAATACTTTTAAAAAAACATTTTTTGCTTGAAGAATCATCATTTTAGTTGAAAATGTCTCTTTTTATGTGAAAAAATCCTATTTTGTGGTTAAAAAATGTAATTTTTTTTTTTTTAGAAAATTCGTCTCTTTTGGAAAATATTTAATTTTTTTTTGTTGGTTGAAAATTGATATTTTTGGTTGAGAGTTCAACTATTTTGTTGATGATTTGTCGTTTTTGGATGAATTCAAGTGTGTTTTATTTAAAATAAAAATATTTTTGCATTGAAATATCAACTATTATATTTTTCCTTGAGAATTCAATTTTTTTGTTGAAAAATTCAACTTTTTTAACTTTAAAATTCGAAATTTTTATTTTGTGTTCAAATCTTTTCCCCTCAAACGGAGAAACTAGACACGCGCTTCACGTTATTCAACTGTCGGACAAATTGTAAAAATATCAAAAAGTTTGAACATAAAAATTTAAAAAATTTGTTGGCGAAATGTTGGACATTATTTTCGGTAAAAAATTTTAAAAGAGATCAATTACTTAAAAATATGCAAATTTGTTTGAAGAATTTGGAGCAGGAACTTGACCTTGCTTCTTTTTCAAAAATGTAGTAAGTGAAAGAAAGTTATAAACTGTTGAAATTAATGTGACTAGAATTATAATTAATTTGTATTTGAAAATTTCGATTTAAAATTCAATATAATTCCTCAACAAACTCTTGTATTTAAATACAAATATAATGTAGATATATTTTTAAGTCTTGCTAATTCATTATAACCTCTTTTTCTCTTGTCAGCTGATCCCAAATTTTGCTTCGGAATAAAATTAAATCCTTGGAATTCAATGTGAATTAACTGAAACCATGAATTATTTAAATTAAATTCAAGTTTTACACCATAAATTTGAATAATAATTAGTTCTAAAAATAAAATCGAATTCACTCTTTGTAAGTCAAAGTGACGCATGGTACGTTTGCGATGTAGTTCATTTTATTACTTCTTGCAAAATGATTTAGTTTCTTTTCCCAAGAAGATTTTGCTCTATTTTTAATACGTGAGACTGTAAAAAATGTTTTGGTGTCAAAACTGATATTAGAGATTTATGGGAGGAGGCACTTAATATATGTTCGTTGCAATCTAAGTTTACAATTTGTTATCTTTTTCGAAGATAAAAATGCATCTATTTTTTGCAATATGTCGATTAGTAGATTTTTTTTATTGTCGAAAATTCTATTAAGAATGAAATGCTACAGGTCAGGGAATTCCAAAAAGTGACAGAATTTAAAACTGCTCAGTGAATGCTAGGGAAAGTCTGACTTCATTTCAGTTGAAAATTCGTCTTTTTCAGTTGAAAATTCATCTAGTTTGGTAGAAATTGCATCTTTTTTTGTTAAAAATCACAACTGTTTGGTTGAAAATTAATCTGTTTTCGTTGAGGATTCAACTATTTTGTTAAAAATTCTTATTTTTTGATTGAAATATTAATATAGTTGAAAATTATACTACTATGTTGAAAATTATACTACTATGTTAAAAATTCATTTTTTTATTGATAATTCATCATTTTAGTGAAAATTAATTTTTTGTAATTCATAATTTAACTATTTCATGTTTGGTTGAAAATATATCTTCCTTTCAAAATTAAAATCATTAGTTAAATCTTCATCTTTTTGGTTAAAAATCTAATTATTTTGCTTAAAATTCGTGTTTTTTTTTTGTTGACAATTTTTTGTTTCTAACTGAAAGAAAATGTAAATATTCTATTTTTTGAAAAAAAATTCTTTTTTAGTTGAAACGTCAACTATTTTGTTGAAAATATATTTTATTCAGTTGAAAAGTTGTCTCTATAGTTGAATGTTCATCATTTTAGTTAAAAATTCATTTTTTAAATTAAAAATTTAACTCTTCCATTTTTGTGTAAAATTGATCTTTTTTGAAACAAATATAATCTTCTTGATTGAAAATTAATCTGCTTGGTTAAAAGTTAATTTTTTTACTGAAAATTTAAGTATTCTACTTTAAGTTGATAATTTATATGTTATAGGTGAAAATTCGACTATTTTATTTAAAAGTAATCTCAATAATCAAATCTACATCTTTTTGGTTAAAAATTCATTTCTTTGGTTGAAAATTGAACTATTTTGATGAAAATCTGGGTCCTGTTAAAAATTTATTTTTCTGACTGAAAATTTGACTATTCTATTTTTGGTTGAAAATTTATCTTCTCCCAGTTGAAAACTTGATTACAAATTTTTTTTATTTTGAAAATTCATCATTTTTAGTTCAAAAATAGTCGATTTAACTGAAATTTTCACTATTCAATTTTTTGTGAAAAAAAAATCTTTAATATAATCTTCTTAGTTGTAAACTAATCTGTTTGCTTGACAATTTTAATATTTCGTTTAAAATTTATTTTATTTGGTAAAGAATTAATTTTTTACTGAAAATTTAGCTACTCGACTTTAAGTTGAAAATGTATAGGTTTCAGGTGAAACTGAACTATTTTGTTGAAAATCTATTTTATTTAGTTGAAAAGTAATATCATTTAAATCTTCATCTTTTTGGTTAAAAATTAATTTCTTTGGTTGAAAATTGAACTATTTTGCTGAGAATTCGTGTTTTTTTATTGTTCAAAATTTATTCTTTTAGATGAAAGAAAATGTAACTATTCTATTTTTTGTTAAAGATAATCAACCTTTTTATTGAAAATGAGTTTCTTGCATGCAAAATCTTAAAAAGTCAAATACACATTATGTTAAAAGGATTTTTTTTCAAAATATCATTTTTTGATACAATAATTTAAAAAAAAATTGTAAAATATTAGTTACAATTTCAACATGATAATAATTTTTTTTCAACCTTTTAACATTGTTATTTTCTTTTATTAAAGATTCATCATTTTAGTTAACAATTCATTTCTTTGGTTGAAAATTGAACTATCTTGTTGAAAATTCGTTTTTAGTTGAAAAAAAACATATTTTTTTTAACTGAAAATGTAACTTCCATTTTTGCTTGAAAATTTATTTTAGTTCGAAATGCATTTATTTAGTTGAAAACTCGTCTTTGGGGTTTAAAATTAAATTATTTTGGTAGAAAATTCATATTTTCGGGTTGAAAATTCAACTGTTTTGCATGAAATTTGTATTTTTGGCTTGAAACTTCAACATTTTTGTAGCAACCCTGAATTTTTGTTGTAGTAGTTTGAAAGTACGCATTGTTGGAATTGTGCCAATATCTCTTTATGCCTGAAGTTCATTTCCAAAATGACGACCAAAAAATCACCACTCTTTGTGTACAGATATAATACCATCTGAATACTAATTATATTCTCAAGAATTATATACCAGGGTTAATTGTCAGTTATTTCAAGATATAATGATAGAGGATAGCAAAATTATACAGGAAAGCAGTAGTTGTGTAATTTTTACAGAAGAAAAATGAAGTTTATTAACATTAAAGTGCGTTTTAACTTTGAACTAGAGAAAATAGAGCACACATGTTTACCAAATAATGCCAAGATTCCAAAAATAAATCAATGCTTAGTCACGCCTGGAAGATTTCGGAATTAGAAAGTTCCCTTTTTTTACTTTCATGTATTTCTTACTTAGGGTATAAAATTTGTATCAATTTGTTTTAAAAACATATTTTTATAAAAAAATGGCGATAGTTTACAGGATGGTACGGAAAACCGGAAAAAGACCGGGCATTTTTTAAGGCCGAGAAAAGACAATGAATTTATTTTTTGACTCGGAATTTGAGAAATTTTTAGAAGAAAAATTTATCCAATTCGGTGCTTAATTTAATCTTTGAACGTTGCAATTTTAATCGCTCCGTTAAAACAAAACAATTAATTTGTAATTTAAAGTTTTGGATTTTGATGTATAAATAACAGTTTAACAACTATTAATTTGAAACGACTTAAAATAAAAATAATTTAACTTTTAATTTTAAAAGTGTTCAGTTAAACAACAAATTTGTAATCGTTCATTTTTTAATGTTCTGCCTTAAAATTGCTTAAGCTGATATAATTTGGAAAATTTGCATTGATTAATTCTTCAGTTGAGCTTTGAGAATAATAGCGCATTTAATTAAAAATTGTACAATTAAAAAGTGTTCACATCTTTTATACGTGTAAATTACTGAGCGTTTTAATTAAAAATGTCTCAATTAAAATTTTGTTAAGCTTCAATTTAAAAAGTTTTTAATTAAAAAAAGTTCCACTTTTAGTGCTTTAATTTGCAGTTCAGTTTTGATGACATCAACTTTAAAAAAATCCAGCTTTAAAATCTTTCTGAAATCTTTGGAATCTTTTGAAATATTTTGAGATCTTTTTGGAATCTTTGGAAATATTGTGAAATCATTGAAAACATTTCGAATCTTTTGAAATATTTAGACATCTTTTAAATCATTGTGATCTATTTGAAATCGTTGTGATGTCTTTGTAAACTTTGTGAAAGCTATTGATATCTTTGTGAAATATTATGAAATCTTTTGAACTCTTTTTGAACTCTTTTTGAAATCTGTGCGAAATCTATAGAATCTTCTGAAATATTTTGAAGTCTTTGTGAAATGATTGAAATTATTGTGATATTATTGAAATCTTTGAAACCTTTATGAAATCTTTCAAATATATTTTTTAAATATCTTTGTGAAATCTTTTTTAAATCTAAAAAATCTTTTTGATATCATTGAAATCATTGTGAAAGTTTCGTGAAATCATTAAAATCTTGAAATTTTCGTGAAATATTTTTAATCATTGTGATATCATTGAAATTTTTGTGAAAGCTCAGTGAAATCTTTTGAAGTTTTTGGGAAATTTTCAAAATCTTTCCGAAATTTAGAGAATCTTCTGAAAATATTTTGAAGTCTTTGTGAAATCATTGAAATCTTAACTCTTGAAATATTTCTGAATTCTTGGAAATCTTTTTGAAACTTTTGTGAAATTTTTGTTAGATATTTTTAATCATTGTGATATTGAAATCTTTGAAACCTTCGTGAAATTATTGAAATTTTTGTGAAATCCTTGTTAAATATTTTTAATCATTGTGATATAATTGAGATCTACGTCAAATCGTCGTGAAATTATTGTGAAAGCTTCGAAATATTTTTGAAATCTATAGAATCTTCTGAAATTTTTGAAATCTTCCTGGAATGTTTGTGAAATCTTTGAAATATTATGTTTCATAATCTTTCAAAAATATTTCAAAAAATGTTAATGATATCACAATGTTTAAAAAGATTTAACAAACATTCCACAATGATTCCAAAGATTTCAAAAGAGTTTAAATATTACAATAATATTACAATGATTTAAAAGATTTAAAACCATTTTAGAAAATTCGATAGATTTCACAAAGACTTCAAAAGATTTCATAATATTTCACAAAGAATGCAATAGCTTTCACAAAGGTGTCAAAGCTATTATAATGATTTAAAAAATGTCACGAACATTTCAAAATATTTCAGAAGATTCCATAGATTTCACAAAGACTTCACAATATTAAAAAAAAAAATGTATTTTTATTTATTTAATTTTCTGAAACCTTTGAAGTCTTTGTAAAATTTTTGTGAAATCTTTATTAAATCTTTGTTATATATTTTTGATCATTGTGATATGATTCAAATCTTTGTGAAAGTGTAGTGAAATCTTTTAAAATCATTGAAATTTTTGTGAAATCTTTCTGGAAGGTTTGTGAAATCTTTCTGGAAGCTTTGCGAAATCTATGGAATCTTTTGAAATTTTTTGAAGTTTTTGTGAAATGGTCGAAATCTTTGTGAAATCTTTGTTAAATCTTTTTAATCATTGTGATATCATTTAAATTTTTATGAAAGCTTCGTGAAATCTTTGAAATCATTCAAATGTTTTGAAATTTGTATGTGAAATCTTCTGAAATTTATTAAAATCTTTGCGAAATTTGTTGAAGTCCTTGTGAAATCTTTGTTGTATTTTTTAAATCAATGTAATATTATTGAAAATCTTTGAACTCTTTTGAAATCTTTGTTAAATCTTTTTAATCATTGTGATATCATTGAAATCTCGGTGAAATCTTTTAAACCTTCGTGGAATCTTTTGAAATCTTTGTGAAATTTGCTGAAATCATTGACATTTTTGTTGAATCTTTTTAATCATTGTGATTTTATTGAAATCTTTGTTAAATCTTTTTAGTCATTGTGATGCTATTGTAATCTTGGTGAAATCTTTGAAACCTTTTGAAGTCTTTGTGAAATTTGTTGAAATCATTGAAATCTTTTAAATCATTGTGATATCATAGAAATTTTTGTGAAATCATTGAAATCTCTTGACATTTTAGTGAACTCTTTGTTAAATATTTTTAATCATTGTGATATCATTTAAATCTTCGTCAAAGCTTCGTGAAATCTGTTGAAATTTTTGTGAAATCTTCGAAATATTTTGTCAATCTTTTTGAAATCTATATAGAATCTTCTGAAAATATTTTGAAGTCTTTGTGAAATCTTCCTAGAATCTTTGCGAAATCTATGGAATCTTGTGAAATATTTTGAAGTCTTTGTGAAATCCTTGAAATCATTGTGATATTGTAATTTTTTAAATGTTTGTGAAATCTTTGAAATATTATGAAATTTGTTGAAATCTTTTTGAAATTTTTGTTGTGGAATGTTTGTTAAATATTTTTAATCATTGTGCTATGATTGAAATCTTTGTGAAAAATTAGTAAAATCTTTGAAACCTTTTGAAATCATGGAAATCTTTTTAATTTTTCTTAAATCTTTTAAATTTTAAAAAAAATTTTGTTAAATCTTTGTTACGTATATATTTTCGATCATTGTGATATCATTGAAATTTTTGTGAAAGCGTAGTGAAATTTGTTGAAATCAATTCACGTCTACCCCGAAAGGGAAACGGCTTAATGATATAATAATAATAATAATAATTGAAATCTCTTGAAATTTTAGTGAAATCTTTTTTAAATATTTTTAATCATCGTGATATCATTTAAATCTTCGTCAAAGCTTCGTGAAATCTGTTTGAATTTTTGTGAAATCTTCGAAATATTTTTTTAATCTTTTTGAAACCTATATAGAATCTTCTGAAAAATTCGTAAAATCTTTTAAACCTTTTGAAATCATTGAAATCTTAAAAAATTTTCTGAAATCTTTAAAAAAAATTTAAAGTTTTGTGAAATCTTTGTTACGCATATATTTTTTATCATTGTGATATCATTGAAGTTTTTGTGAAAGTGTAGTGAAATTTTTTGAAATCATTCAAATCTGTCGAAATTTTTGTTAAATATTTTTAATCATTGTGATATCATTTAAATCTTCGAAACTTTTGTGAAATCTTTGTTAAATATTTTAAATCAGTGTGATATCATTGATATCTTTGTGAAATCTTTGAATTCATTAAAATGTTTTGACATTTTTATGTGAAATCGTGTGAAATCATTGAAATCTTTCTGAAATCTATTGATATCTTTATGAAATTTGTTCAAATCATTGTGAAATCTTTGTTGAATCTTGTAAATCATTGTGATATTATTGAAATCTTTGAATTTTTTGTTTGAAATCTTTTTGAAATTTTTGTGGAATGTTTGTTAAATATTTGTAATCATTGTGCTATGATTGAAATTTTTGTGAAAAATTCGTAAAATCTCTTAAACCTTTTGAAATTATTGAAATCTTTTAAATTTTTCTGAAATCTTTTAAATTCTTTAAAAAAATTGGTGCAATCTTTGTTAAATATTTCTAATCATTGTGTTATCATTTAAATCTTCGTCAAAGCTTCGTGAAATCTATTGAAATTTTTGTGAAATCTTCGAAATATTTTTGAAATCTTTTTGAAATATATATAGAATCTTCTGAAAATATTTTGAAGTATTTGTGAAATCTTTCTAGAATCTTTGAGAAATCTATGGAATCTTCTTAAATATTTTTAAGTCTATGTGAAATCATTGTGATATTGTAATCTTTGAAATGTTTGTGAAATGTTTGAAATGTTTGAAATATTATGAAATTTGTTGAAATCTTTCTGAAATCTTTTTGAAATTTTTGTGGAATGTTTGTTAAATATTTTTAATCATTGTGTTATGATTGAAATCTTTGTGAGAAATTCGTTAAATCTTTTAAACCTTTTGAAATCATTGAAATCTTTAAAAATTTTCTGAAATCTTTAAAAAAAAGTTAAAAAATGGTGTGAAATCTTTGTTACGTATCTATTTTTGATCCTTGTGATATCATTGAAGTTTTTGTGAAAGTGTAGTGAAATTTTTGAAATCATTCAAATCTGTCGAAATTTTTGTTAAATATTTTTATTCATTTTTTTTCATTTTTAATCATTGAAATCTTTCTGAAAGCTATTGATATCTTCATGAAATTTGTTCAGATCATTGTGAAATCTTTATTGAATCTTGTAAATCATTGTGATATTATTGAAATCTTGGAATTCTTTATTTGAAATCTTTGTGAAATTTGTTAAAATCATTATGAAGTCATTGGAATTTTTGTGAAATCTTTTTTGAATCTTGTAAATCATTGTGATACTACTAGAATCTTCGAACTTTTTTTAAATCTTGCTGAAATCTTGATTAAATGTTTTTAATCATTGTGATGTCATCGAAATCATTGTGACAACATTGAAATCTTTGAAACTTTGTGGATCAGTGGAATGTTTTCAAATTGAATTGAATCGACTGAAGATTTTCGGAAAAATCTACCTGTAATTTTGTCAAAAGTCATGAAATTTGGAACCCGGACTTCTGCAAGCATAGTTTAATCGTCACTGGCATGTGGCCATTCACTGGTGCATTCACCCTATTCATAAAGTAGAATGTTTAATATTGTAAGATGCTTCAAGACAATGTAGTTGGACTACTTCCAGTGAGTCGTAATTTAATATAGATTGTTCAACTTCCACTGAGCAGCCAATTAGAAGTGGCTTTACACCTTTTCCTTTTCTTATTGGTCAGTTCTGAAACTTGCATTGATTAATAATTTGATAAAAGTTGGGTCGGATGGGAAGAACTTGACTTTGAAATTGGATCTGTGCAGCAACCCTGACAATTTATTTAATAAAGAGTTGCTCCTACAGATAGTTTATTCGTGTCAGTCGACTTTTAATAAGAGAGGAGTACGAAATGATCATCAGCAAAGAGTATGACAAATAATTTGATGCCTATTTTTGCAAATCTATTAATTATTTTCTTTAATTTTCAGAAACACCTAATGACGGTGGAGGGGACGGGAATGAAACACGTCCAATTAATGGTGAACGTGAACCTCCAGTTTGCATTGTACACACTGATCACGACATGGAAGAAGGTATACCGATTTTCCTAGATATTTATTTATCGGAAATACAATTTTTGAACTTGAAGTTGATAAATTCATTTACTTGCTTTTCGATTTATCATTAAGAATTATGGATAAAAAATAATCCAATGATCAAATTTGGACAAAATACTCTTATATGTCTCCATTCATTGAAAAAAATATCATCTTTGTGGTTAAAATTTAATTTTTTGATTAAAAATGTACCCATTTTGTGGAAAATTCATATATTTTGTTGAACTTTCGTCTTTTTTCGTAGAAAATTATTCTTCTTGGTTAAAATATCATCTTTGTGATTAAAAATTCATTGATTTTATTGAAAATTTACCTGTTTTCTTGAAATTTTTTTGTTTGAAAATTAATTTCTTAGCTATTTCGTTTTTGGTTGAAAATTGATTTTTTTTAGTTGAAAATTCATGTATTCTGTGAAAATTCGTATTCTTTGGTACAAAATTAATCTTCTTGGTTCAGTTAAAAATTATATATTTTTCATCTGCAAATTTAATTGTTCCGTTTTTGTTTGAAAATGTATCTTTTTTAGTTGAAAATGTATGTATTTTGTTAAAAATTCGTTTTTTTTTTTTGTACAAAATTAATCTTGGTTGCAAAGTCATCTTTTTGCTTGAAAACTTAACTATTGGTTAAAAATTAATTTTTTTAGTTAAAGATTCGTCCTTTTAATTGAAACTTCATTTCTTTGGTTTAAAATTAAACTATTTATTAATTAACTACTTTTTTGGTCGAAGATTCATCATTTTAGTTGAAAATTCACTTCTTTGGTTGACACTTTATATTCTTAAAAATTCCTTTCTTTTGTTGGAAAATTAATTTTTTTAACTGCAAATGTAACTCCATTTTTGGTTCACTACTTAGTTAAAAATGGAACTACTTTATTAAAAATTAATTGGTTTGGTTGATGATTTTTTTTAAATTCAAACAACTTTTGTTTTTGTTTTTGCAAATTTAATTATTTTGTTAAAAATTCATCTCTTTTGGTAGGAAATCAATTTTTTGGTTAACAATGACAATTCATCTTTATTGGTTAAATTGCTTTAAAATATCAACTGTTACATTTTTTGTTGAAAAATTATCTTTTTAGGTTGAAAATGATTTTTTTAAACTAAAAATTTAACTATTTGGCTGAAAATTCAACTATTTGGTTAGAAATTAACTTTTTTGTTTATAATTCATCTTTTTCGGTTGAAAATTCAACTGTTCGAAGATAATTCGTTTTTTAAATTGAAAATTTAACTATTTTGTTGAAATTTCATCTTTTTTGGTTGAATTCAAATGTTTTTTGTCTGAAATATCATCTGTTACATTTTTCGTTGAGAATTCATCTTTTTGAGTCACAAATTCATATTTTTTCTTGAAATTGTAACTATTTGGTCAAAAATTAATTTTTTCAGGTTTAATATTCGTTATTCAATTGAAAGTTCACTTCTTTAGTTTAAAATAAAACTTTTTTGTTTCAAATTAATATTTTTTAGTTAAAAATGTATTATTTTGTTAATAATTATTTTTTTTTAGTTAAAGATTCGTCATTTAAATGAAAAATTCATTTCTCTGGCTGAAAATTCAACTATTTTGTGGAAAATTCGTTTTTTTTATAGTAATTTTTTTACCTGAAAATGTAACTTTTTCATTTTTGGTTAAAAATAGATCTTTTTTAGTCAAAAATCCATGTAGTCTGTTAAGAAATTGGTATTTTTGGTGGAAAAATAATTTTCTTGGTTGAAAATTCAACTATTTGGTTTGTGATTATAAACAGATGCTATTCGAAGTTTTTTTACGTCCGGGAAGTAATGAATAGAATGTTACGACTCTTCCAAACTGTAACAGATTTTTAAGTCTGAAAGACTCGTAAGAAATAGAAAAAAAGTTTTTTTTTCATTTCTAAATATTCTACTACATATTTAGTTGAAAATTTGTCTTTTTTATTTAAAAAATCATGTATTTTGTTAAAAAATAGTATTTTTTAGTAGAAAATTAATCTTCTTGTTTGCAAATTCATCTTTTTGGTTAAAAATAAATCTACTTGTTTCAAAGTTGAACTCTTGTTAAAAATTCATCACTTTGGTTGAAATTTGATTTTTTTAACTAAAAATTTAATTATTTCATTTTTGGTCAAAAACTGATATTTTTTAGTTGAAAATTCAACTATTTGTTGAAACTTTGTCTTTTTAGTTGAAAATTCAGCTATTTGGTTGAAAATCCATGTTTTTTGTTGAAAAATCGTATTTTTTGGTAAAAAATTAATCTTCTTGGTTGAATATTCAACTATTTGCTTAAAAGTTCATCACTTTGGTTGAATTTTTTGTTGTCAAAAGTTAATTTTTTAAACAGAAAATTTAACCATTCCATTTTCAGTTGAAAACTGATCATTTTTAGTTTAAAATTCCACTATTTGGTTGAAAATTGACCTTTTTTGGTTGAAATTCAACTATTTGATTGAGAATTCATGTATTTTGTTGAATTGTTTTTTGTAAATAATTAATCTTTTTGTTTGAAAAATCAACTATTTGGTTAAAAATTCATCTATCTTGTGAAAAATTGCAATATTTTTTTTTAATATGCACTGAATTTTATGTATAGAAAGATAAAATAAAAATAGCTTTGAATCATTATTCAATTCATGGACTTTAGGGACAAATTAAAATTAAACTCTTTTGTTGAAAAATAATATTTTTTAGTTGAAACTTTAACTATTTCCTTAATTAATCCTATTTTTATTAAAGATTCATCATTTACATCGAAAATTAATTTCTTTGGTTGAAAATTCAACTGCTTTGTTAAAAATTCGTTTTTTTTTATTGAAAATTATTTTTTTTTTTAAACTTAAAATGTAACTTTTTCAGTTTTGGTTGAAAAATTATATTTTTTTAGTTGAAAAGTCATATTTATATCACAGGGTGTACAGTCTTCCCCTTTTTTATTAGTTTCCGCTTTTTTCTTAGTTTTCCCTTTTTCCCCTTTTCCTCCTTTTCTCTTTAAATATACGATATTTGAAAATACAATATTTTAATTACGCGGAAAATTCTCTAAAATGAGTAAGTGTACCCATTATTGAATAATAATTAAAGTAATTATAGCATTTAAATAAATTATTTATCATTAAATAAGGTACCAATAGCATTACAAAATATGTAGTACTTTTTAAGTAAGTATTAGAAGTTGAACGCTTTATATACCTACCTAATTAAAAAATGGAATATTCCAAATTTATCAACTGTAATGTTAAGTATTCTAACTTGAGCAATTTTCAATTAGAGTTTAAGAGCACTGAAGAGTAGGGCGGAGTGAAAATGCTAAAACAAATCAAATCGTTGGAGCTAAGGGGAAAAAAACTTTAAACAATTTTAATCAGTGAAATTTAACGATTTCAAATTCAAAATATTTCCTATTGGTTCAAAAATTATGAAAAATTTGTCATATTTACAGCTTTTACTAGTGAACAATAATAAAAAATTACGAAATTAAAAAATAAACTTTTTGCGCGGTAATATTTTTGTTTGAAAATGTGCAAAAACAGGTTTTTTTTTTGATTGAGTCATATGCACACATTTTAAAAATAGTTGAATATGTTCAACCTGAAATTTATTCAGCTTGAACCAAAGAAAAATTGTATCATTTTGCTTTTTCGGGGGAAAAAACTTCGGTCGTGATTTAGGATTTTTTAGATTTCATTTTTTTTTGTCTTCGATTTTGGGAAAACTTTTGAGAAAGGAATTTTCAAAAAGAATTATTGTTATCATTCTTAAAAACTCGTTTCTTTTTTCGTTGAATTCAACTGTTTGATAATAAATAAAAAACAATAAAATGTTTCTTTGGTTCAAGCTGAAGAAATTTCAGGTTCGAATCAATCCAAAAAACATGTTTTTGTATATTTCCAACAAAATTTTAAATAAGGCAATTTTTTTCAATTTTCAAATTTTTTTCTTTACTTGTTTTCGATGTCGACCCAGAAATTTCTATCCCTCTCAAACGATTCGATTAATTTTAGCATTTTTACTACGCTCTACTGAAGTGTAGTTTTAAATTTAAATTGAAAGTATTAATTATATAGCAAAGAAGAAATGAAAAATTTTGGAAAGAAATATTTATCAGAACGATGTTAAACATATAAAAATTTTGCGTTTAACTAATTTTTTTTTCTGAGATGTTTTTATATCACTGTGAATGGATTTCCAACGAACTAAGTATATCCAATTTTTAAAAATAAATCCTTCAATTTTAGAAATCATTGAAAATTATTTAAAAATGTAACAGTTCTCATAAAAAGATTGTTTGTTCTTTGTGACATATAAAAGTAAATGTTTAATCTTTCCCCTTTTTCGTGAGAAAATCACCCTATCTCCTCTTTTTTGCGCTGTGATCCCTGATATTATCTTTGTTGGTTGAAAATTTATCTTTCTGGTTAAAAAATCAACTATTTAGTGAAAAATTGATTTATTTTGTTGAAAATGCAATACTTTTACTTGACCAGGTAGAATTTCTGTTGTACTTGCCTCTAAGTTGTAATATTTTTGCATTTATTTAGTTTTTTCACTTAAATTGTTCTTACTCAAGATCTTCCCATCATCCAATCGTCTTGGGCAATTTTTGGATAACTTCTAATGAAGATTTGTTTCAGCAGACGAAGCAAGATCCGAGGCAACTTTTCGCTACACAGTTGAGAATGTCTCGAAGATGAAAGATTCTCAACTCTCGCCACCATGCTACGTTCGAAATTTACCCTGGAAGATTATGGTTATGCCACGATCGAGTCAAACTCAAGAGCGACAACCACAAAGGTCTCTTGGCTTCTTTCTCCAGTGCAACGGAGAAAGCGAATCGACTTCTTGGAGTTGTTATGCAGTTGCAGAACTACGTCTTCTGTCTTGTAAAGCAGGGCAAGATTACTTTAGTAGAAGTGAGTAGTGCAAGTCTTACTTTTATTCATGAATTTATTGTGAGAAGACCTAGATTTTCCAGAGCCCAGTACTAATCTGTAATCCTTCCTTTCCTCTTCTTTTCAGAAATTCAGCATCTTTTCTACAGTAAAGAAAATGACTGGGGATTCAGTCATTTTATGACGTGGCAGGATGTTCTTGATCCTGATAAAGGTTATATTAAAGATGACTCTATCACACTGGAGGTTTGTGTCCTTTAATATTTTGCTTTTAGAATAGATCAAATCGGGGAGAATTTGATTCGTGTGATAGGGATTTTTTCTCGATTGTACTAAAACCAGGGTGACTGTAGCTGAAGGAATTTTGTTGGTCAGGGAAAAAATCGCCATGATTTTGAATATAACAGGCAAATTTGTGTAAATTTTTAAATAACAAAAAAAGATATTAAGCAATTTCAACATTTTTTCTTTTACCTTTTTCGAATGTCAACCGAAAAATTCTTTCCCCTTCGGTGAAACGATTCGATTAATTTGAGCAATTTTAATTGAAAATCAACTCTTAAACTCAGTACAAACGATCTAATGTTCATTGGTCTGATTTTGAAGTATCTGTATAATTATTCATTCATATTTATGTTCATTAATTTTTTCTTACTTTTCTCAAATTTGTTATTTTAGTGGTTAGAACAGGGAATTTTTAAAAAGATGTCTAATTCTGATTTTGAGAAAGGAATTTCAAAAAGAATGATTATTATCATTCTTAAAAATTTGTTTCTTATTTCGTTGAGTTCAACGGTTTGATAATTTGTTTTTTTTTTTGTTGAAGATTAGTTTTTTTTTTAACATTTCCATTTTTGGTTGTAAAAGTATCTTTTTAGGGTTAAAGCTAAACTATTTGGTTGAAAATTCACGTATTTTGTTGAGAATTCGTCTTTTGGTAGAAAATTAATCTTTTTGGTTCAAAATTCAGCAATTTGGTAAAAAATTTCAATATTTTGTTTGAAATTCAACTATTTTGTTAAAGTAATCTTTTTTGATCGAAAGTTCAACTGCTTTGTGGAATATCCGTGCTTTTTGATTAAAAATTTATCTTTTATCGTAGAAAAATCATCTCTCTTGGCTGAAAAACAACTTTTTTGTCGAAAATTAAACTTTTTGTGTTGAAAAGTCAACGTTCTTATAAAAAATTCGTCTTTTTGTCTTGAAAATTCAACCATTTCGCTTAAATTCATCTTTCTTGATTGAAAACTCTTCCTTTCCGGTTTAAAAGTCAATTGTTTTCTAAAATATTCGATTTTTTGGTTTAAAAACTTAACTGTTTTGTTGAAAATTTGTCTATTTGGGTAGAAAATTAATCTTGTTTGTTAAAAAATGTATCTTTTTATTTGAGGATTCAATTTTTGGTTGCAAAAGTATCTTTTTTAGTTGAAAATTTAATTACATGGTTGAAAATGGTTGAAAATTAATGTATTCTGTTAAAAAATCGTTTGTTAGTGAAAAATTAATCTGTTTGGTTAAAAATTCAACTGTTTGGCATAAAATTCAAATATTTTGTTAAAAGCTTAATTATTTTGTTGAAAATTCTTTTCCGGTTTAAAAGTCAATTTTTTTCTAAAACATTAGACCTTTTAACTTGTGGGTAGAAAATTAATCTTGTTTGTTGAGAAATTTATCGATTTGGTTGAAAATTCATGTATTTTGTTGAAATTCGTGTTTTGGTAGAAAGTTAATATTTTTGGTTGTAAATTCAGCTATTTGGTAAAAAATTCAACTATTCGCTCGAAAATGAAACAATTTTGTTGCAAATTCGTCCTTTTGGATTGAAAATTCATATTTTATGGTAGAAAATTCATCTTTCTTTGTTGAAAAATCATCTATTTTGGATGAGAATGGTCTTTTTTGTCAAAATTTAAACTTTTCGGGTTCAAAGCGCAATTATTTTGTTAAAAATTCATCTTTCTTGATTGAAAACTAAATTTCTTATTAAAAATTCTTCTTTTTCGGCTTAAAAGTCAACTGTTTTCTAAATTATTCTAATTTTCAGCTTGAAACTAACTATTCTTTTGAAAATTCATCTGTTTGGGTAGAAAATTAATCTTTTATGTTAGAAAATTCATCTTGTTTGAAAATTCATCTATCTTGGCTGAAAATGCTCTTTCTTGTCAAAAATTAAACTTTTCGGATTGAAAACTCTTTAAAAAATTCGTCTTTTGTCATGAAAATTCAACTATTTGTTTGAAAAATCAACTATTTCGTTGAAAATTCTTCTTTTCCGGTTTAAAAATCAACTGGTTGATATATATTTTTTTTTTTTGAAAATTAGTTTTTATAACTGAAAATTTAACTATTCCATGTTTGTTTGTGAAATTATCTTTTTGAGTTAAAAATTCAACTATTTGATTGAAAATTCATCTTATATATTAGAAAACTCATCTTCCTTGGTTTAAAATTCATCTCTGTTGCCTGAAAATGAACTTTTGGTTGAAAATTCGACTTTTTGGTAGGAAATTAATTTTTTTAGTTAGAAATTCAGCTATTTCGTAAAAAATTCAACTATTTTGTTGAAAGTTTAATTATTTTGTTGAAAATTCAAAAATTTTGTTAAAATCATCTTTTATGGTAGGAAAATCATCTTTCTTGTTTGAAAATTCATCTCTCTTGATTGAAAATTAACTTTCTTGTTAAAAATTCTTCTTTTCCGGTTAAAAAGTCAACTGGTTGATAATTGTTTTTTTCTTAATTTATTGTTATAATTACAAATTTAACTATTCCATGCTTGCTTGTAAAATTATATTTTTTAGTTAAAAACTCAACTGTTTAGTTGAAAATTCATGTATTTTGTTGGGAATTCTGCCTTTGGCAGAAAATTAATTTTTGTAGGTTACAAATTCAGCTATTAGATAAAAAATTAAACTATTTTGTTGAAAGTTTAATTATTTGGTTGGAAATTCAACTATTTTGTTAAAATCATATTTTCCGGTCGAAGATTTAACTGTTTTGTTGTAAATACGTCCTTTTGGATTGAAAATTCATCTTTTATAGCAGAAAAGTCATCTTTCTTGGGTTAAAATTCATCTCTCTTGGCTAAAAATGAACTTTTGGTCGAAAATTCGACTTCGGGTTGAAAATTCAATTTTCGTCTAAGAAAAATCGTATTTTTGGCTTAAAAATCCAACTATTTGGTTGAAAATTCATGTATTTTGTTAAAAATTCGTCTTTTGGTAGAAAATTAATTTTTTGTTGTTGAAAATTCAGCTATTTGGTATAAAATTTAACTATTTTGTTGGAAGTTTAATTATTTTGATGAAAATTAAAAAATTTGGTTAAATTCATGTTTTATAGTAGAAAAATAATCTTCCTTGTTTGAAAATTAATCTCTCTTAGCTGAAAATGAAGTTTTTTTGTTGGAAATTCAACTCTCTTGTAAAAAATTTGTCATTTTGTCTTGAAAATTCAACTACTAAATTTCTTTGATTTTCAGGTACACGTAGTGGCGGATGCACCGCATGGTGTCAGTTGGGATAGTAAGAAGCACACAGGTTACGTTGGATTGAAAAATCAAGGTGCTACGTGCTATATGAACTCTTTACTTCAAACTCTCTATTTTACAAATCAGGTATGTTAAAAAAAAAATACTTCTTACGCTTGGAACAAGTGTCAATAAAAAGTATTGTCAAACACAAACATGAATTTTTCTTGATATTTTCAGTTACGCAAGGCTGTCTACAAAATGCCAACAGAGAGCGACGATTCTAGCAAAAGTGTTGCCCTCGCTTTGCAAAGGGTGTTCCACGAGTTACAGTTCAGTGACAAACCTGTTGGTACAAAGAAACTCACCAAAAGCTTTGGATGGGAAACGTTAGATTCGTTTATGCAACACGATGTACAGGAATTTCTGCGCGTGGTAAGAACAAATTAATTCATATTTTAAACAATCTCTTTCTTTTTTGTGAATGTATTTTCCTGAAATAAAACAGATATTTGAAATATTCTTTAAATTGTCTATATGACTCATATTAAATGTAAATTTTCCTTGAAGCAGTTACGGAGAGCCTTTTTGTTTAAATTAATATTAATTCTTATTATTTGTTCCTAACTTGCAATAATTTTGTTTGAACAATTTTTTTCTTGCGTCACCTCTAAATATCATTTTTTTTTTCAAAACAAAAAATGGATTTTTTTTTTTTTTTTGTCGATTAGAACAAATTTCCGGGCGATATGCATGAAAATTACAAAAAAAACACAATTTTGGATCACTATTTTTTTGGTCTACTATTATATTTTTAGTTCGGAATTCATCTCATTTGGTTAAAAACTTAACTATCATTTTGTTAAAAGTTGAACTATATCGTTAAAAATTCCTTTTTTTCGGTTGAAGATTCATCTCTTTTGGTTGAAAATGCAACTGTTTGGTTTAAAATTAATCTTTTTTGTTTGAAAATTCATCCATTTTGTAGAAAATTTGTATTTTTTGGTGAAATTCAACTGTTTATAAAATTTTTAATTGATATTTTTTGGTTGATGTTATCAACTATTACATTTTTCGCCGAGAATTCACACTATTTCCCCTATTCCCTTCTGTTCTCTTTTTTTAAATAATTCCTGTTTTCCCCCTTGTATTTTTCTTTTTCTCATTTTTACGCTTAAATGTGAACTGAACCAGTAGAAAACAATAAGAAAATCCAACTATTTTTCGTTGAAAGTAAATTCTTTTAAACTAAAAACTCTATTATATTTTTGGCTTGGGAATTCATCTTTTTTGTTGAAAATTTGATTACTTGGTTGAAATTCAATTTTTTTGTTGAAAATTGAACAATTTGGTTAAAAATGCATTCTTTTTGGTTGAAAATCCCAGTGTTTTGTTGAAAATTTATTTTATTGGCTTGATAATTCAACTATCTTGTTGAAAACTTGTCTTTTTTAATTGAATTCAAATGTTGAAAATTCCATTGTTTTGTGGAACATTCATTCATCTTTTTGGATAAAAAATTCGTCCTTTTGAATTATAAATACATCTTTGGTAGAGAAGTAATTTTTTTGGATGAAAGTTGAACTACTTTGTAAAAAAATTAGTTTTTTGTTGTTGTTGAAGATTCATCTCATTGTTTAAAAATGTAACTATTTTATTGAAAATTAACTTTTTTGTTGAAAAACTTGAAAATTCAATTATTTTGTTAAAAGTTTAATTATTTTGTTGAAAATTCAACTACTTGGTTGAAAATTGAAGTACTTAAAATTTTGTTTGTTTTGAAAATTCATCTCTTTGTTTGCAAATGTAACTATGTTATTGAAAATGAACTTTTTTGTTGAAAATTAAACTATTTTGTTAAAAACTCATATTTTTTATCGAAAATTGAACTGTTCTGTTAAACATTCGTCCTTTTTTATAGAAAGTTCGTCTTTTTGGTTTGAAAATTCATCTTTGGTAGAAAAGTCGTTTTTTTGGTTGAAAGCTAATTCTTTTTAATTGAAAAGTCTATTAGGTATTCTATTTTTGATTCAGAATTCATCCCTTTTGGTTGAAAATTTGATATTTCGTTGAAAAGTTAATATTTGGTTGAAAGTTAGTGTTAAAATAGTGTTTTTGTGTTGAAAATTAAAATGTTTAAACTTATCTATTTGTGATTGTAAATTGATATTTTTTAGTTGGAAATTCAATTTTTTGATTGAAAATTCGTCTTTTTGGTAGAAAATTCATCTTTTGTGGTTACAAATTTTTTGGTTGAAAATTCAACTGTTTTTGTAGAAAAGTCGTCTTTTTGGCTTTAAAAATTCAACAATTTGATAGAGCTTTTTGAACAGTGAAGTCTGAAAAAAATATTTGTTGTTTGTTTCTAGCTTCTCGACAAATTGGAAAGTAAAATGAAGGGTACATGTGTGGAGGGAACAGTGCCAAAGTTGTTTGAAGGGAAAATGTTGTCTTTCATCAAGTGCAAAAATATCGATTACAAGTCCACGAGGATCGAGACTTTCTACGATATTCAGCTAAATATCAAGGGCAAGAAAAATAGTAAGTATAATTTTAAAAAAACTATCAAAAATTTTTAAGATCGAACGTGTTTGTAAAGATTTTTTTTCTTTTTGCAGTCTATGATTCTTTCAGTGATTACGTTAGTACGGAAATGCTCGATGGTGACAACAAATATGATGCAGGAGAACATGGCTTGCAAGACGCAGAAAAGGGAGTAATCTTCTCTGCCTTCCCACCAGTTTTGCATTTACACCTCATGCGGTTTCAGTACGATCCAATCACAGATTGCTCCGTCAAGTTCAATGACAGGTAAGCGAAAAAAGAGGATTTTTTTTGGTTTAAAAAAGGGAAATAAATTCAAACTTTTTATAAGAAACCACAAATTTTATTAAACTAGAAAAAAAACGGGTACTACGCGCGCGATTATTTTTTTTTGTCTCACGCAATTTATAAAATTAAATATAAAATTAATATTTATATAAAATTTTTGTATTTCATAGCATAGGAATTAATGTATAATATTTTTTCACAATCATAACCTTGCATTTTTATTTTAAAAGTACCAATTTCGGGCATATTTCAGGTTTCATGTTTGAAATCTAAGTCTTTTTTAAATTAAAAATGCCAATTTCTGACAAAACACTAACAGAATCCAAAATTGTATAAAGATTCGAAATTTTGTTCAAATTATAATGATTTTTTTTTTAAGATACTCTGATTAATTAAACGTGGAGCATTGATGTAATTAGATTTAGGAACGAAAATTTTGTTAGCGGTCATTCTTTTTAGTTGAAAATTCAGCTGTTTTCTTGAAAATTCATCTTTTTGGGTTGCAAGTTCAACTACTTAGTTGAAAGTGAAACTGCTTTGTTAAAAATTAATTTTTTTGGTTGATGATACATTTTAATTAAAAAAACCTTTTTTTTTTGTTTTTGAAAATTTAACCATTTTGATGGAAAATATGACTTCCATTTTTTGTTGAAAACGTATATTTTTTAGTTGAAAATTCCACTATTTAGTTGAAGTTTTGACTTTTTTGGTAGAAAATACATCCTTTTGGTTGAAAATTAACTTTATTTGCTTGAAAATTAATTTTATTAACTCAAGCTTGAACTGTTCTATTTTAAGTTGAAATTTTATTTTATTTGTTTCGTTTGAAATTCATATCTTTTGTTGAAAATTCATTTTTTTTTAGTAGAAAATTCATCTTTTTGGTTAAAAATTCAACTACTTGGTTACAGCTTCATTTTTTTTGAAAATTAAAATATTTTGTTGACAATTTGTGTTTTTCTGTAGAGAATTATTCTCATTAGTTAAAACTTCATCATTTTAGTGGAAAATTAATTTCTTTGTTTGAAAATTAAATTATTTTGTTGACATTTTTTTTAAACTGAAAATTTAACTATGTTATGTTTGGGTGTAAATATATATTTTATTTGAAAGTCTATCTATTTTGTTGGAAATTTGTCTTTTTGAGTAGAAAATTCACTTTTTTTGTTGAAAATTTTATTATTTTTTTACTTCTTTCTTTTTGAAAATTAATTGTATTTACCGAACATGTAATCGTTCCATTTTTTGGAGTTGAAAACTGAACTGCTTCTTGAAAATTAAACTATTTTGTTAAAAATTCGTCTTTTGTTAAAAAATTAATCTTTGTTGAAAATTCATCTGTTTGGTTCAAAATTTAACTATTTTGTTGAAAATTCTGTTTTTTTTTGTTCTATATAATTTTTTGAATATAAAATTGATCTTTTTTAGTTGAAACTTCATGTATTTGATTAAAAATTCGTCTTGATGGAAAATTAATTGCTTCGACTGAAAATTTAATTATTCCATTTTTGGTTCAAAGCTGATATTTTTGAGTAGAAAACTTAACTTTGTAGTGTAAAAATCAACTATTTGCTTAAAAATGATATATCCTAAGTTGTAATATATGTGGATTTACTATTTTTTTTACTAAAAATTTTCTTACGTAAGACCCCCCCCCCCCCATCGTCTTACGTAATTTTTGGCTGAACCATTATCAAATTTGGTATGACTTTTTTCACTAAAAATCTTCAAAATAGATTAA
>JAABKJ010001108.1:0-31619 GCA_011634705.1 Andricus grossulariae
AAACATAGGACAATCACTATACCATCTGAGCCACGATGACTCCCTGACTTGTTGAAAATTTGTTTCTTCTTTTTTTTGTTGAAATTTTTTTTTGCTGAGTGAACATTTAACTTTTTTATTTTTGGCAGAAAATTGATCTTTGCAGTTAAAAATTCATGAAATTGGTTAAAAATAGAATTTTTTTAGTTGAAGATTCATCATTTTAGTTGAAAATGTGCTTTTTATATTTTTAGATGGAAATTAATTTATTTGGCTAAAATCTAGATTTTTTGCCTAGAATTTACTTTTCGAACTGCAAATTGAATCTTGGTTTGTAAATTTATCTTTTTTAGTTGAAAATTTATATATAATTGACATTGTAACTTTTTTGGCACAAAATTCATCTTTTATGCCTAAAATTGAATTATTTTGTTGATAATTCATTTTTTTTGGTTGAAAATTGGTTTTATTTAATTGAAAATTTCATTCTTCTATTTTTCGTTAAAAAATCATTTTTTTAAGAAAAAAAATAAACTATTTTGTTGAAAAAATCGCTTTTATACATTGAACAGTTATTTCTTTTAACATTTTAACTATTCTAATTTTGATTGAAAGTTGAAATTTTTTGTTAAATTTTTTTTTAATCATACTATATTCTTGGTAAAAAATATCTATTTTTTGGAAATTCAACTTTTCAGACTGATAATTCAACTTTATTGAAAAAAATTTGCCTTTTTCTCTTGAAAATTCAACTATTTGGGTGAAAATGCAACAGTTTTTTTTTTTTTTTTTTTAAGTTTAAATCTCTTTTTTTTCAATAGGACCATTTGGTTAAAAATTAAATGATTTTGTTTAAAGGTAATATTTCATGACTAAAACGTCATATTTTTTGGTTGAAAATTCATATTACTTGGTTTAAAATTTACTTTTTTGTTAAAAATTAAAATGTATTCTGATAAATCCGTCTTTTTGTTTGATACTTAATTTTTTTGGGAAATTTCACCATTTGGTTGAAAATTCACCTTTCTTCGTTGAAAATGATCTTTTATGTTAAAAATTCAACCTTTTTAAGTTATTGATAACTGAACAGTCTTTTTGAAAATTCGCATTTTTGGCTTTGAAATTCATCTATTTGGTTGAAGTTTAATTTTTTTTTATTGAAAATTTTACTATTTGTTTAAAAATTCATCTTTCTAATAATTATTTTCTTATTGTTAAATTATTTATTATCAAAACATATATGTGACCATTATTAACCAATCATGCTGGAGATCTTATATTATCAATGATAATTTTAAGAATAATAATCTTATGACCCTGAAATTTATAATTTTTTAATGTGAATAATAAATTATTCAATTATATATTTTAAATTATTTCTGTAACAAAAAAAGCCATTTTTGTTAAAAAATCAACTTTTCAGGCTGATAATTTATCTGTCTTCTAACAAATTCGCCTTTTTTGTTTGAAAATTCAACTATTTGGTTGAAAATACAACTTTTTTAATTCATATTTCTTGATTGAAAATTAACTTTTTCGTTGAAAATTGAACTGTATTCTAAAAAATTTATCTTTTTGTTCAACAATTAATTTTCTTTTTAATTCAGCCATTTGGTAGAAAATTCATCTTTCTTCGTTGAAAATGATCTTTTCTGTTAAAAATTAATCTTCTCAAGTTATTGATAACTAAAATGCCTTTTGAAAAATTCGTATATTAAGCTTGAAATTTTAATTATTTGGTTCAATTTTAAACTTTTTCGATTGGAAATTCTACTATTTCGTTAAAAATGAATCTTTCGTGGTTGAAAACAATCTATTTCTTAAAAATTCAACTCTTCAGGTTGATAATTTAACTGTCTTCTAAAAAATTCGATTCTTGGCTTGAAAATTTTACTATTTGGTTGAAAATGCAAATATTTTTGTTTAAAGTTTAATCTCGATTGTTTAAAAATTGCACCATTTGATTAAAAATTCAATTCTTTTGTTCAAAAGCCATATTTATTTGGACAAAAATTCATATGTTTTGTTGAATATTCGTCTTTTTGGAAATTCATATTTCTTTTTTTTAATTTAACTTTTTTTTGAAATCTTGAATCCAGATTCAGAATCCTTGGAGCTGAATGACTGTTTTTGAAAAACTTCAAAAACTTCAAACTTAAAACTTAATTTTGTTTGTACAAAGAATAATTGAAAATCAATGAGAATTTAATTAAATTATAATTATTGTGATAATTTATTTGAAGTAGTTATTTCTTCTTTTGTAATTTTATTGCATTCATTAAAAAATTGAGTAAAAAATAAAATTAATGGTTGCTTTAATAAATTACGCTATTAACCTAATAAAAAGCGTTGAAACTAATTTTAAAGTACTAAAGAAATTCAATCCAATCTATGGAAAATTGAAGAATTAATTCAATACAAAGCACAAGACATTCTATTTTAAAACTCATAAATTAATTTACCTGATCTATGATGTGGTAGACCACAAAAAAATCTCGCTTTCACGACACTCGAACCGGCAGTTGAGATTTATGGCAGGGTCTTTGAGGTTTCATACCCAAACGAGAGTAGAATCAATTTCGAGGGGATCGGGTTAGTAGATTATCATTATCCTATATTTTATTTTAAACAAATTATGTGAAAAAAAATCCTAAAAATGTCTATTCCAGTGTATAGATTTCGAATAAAAATAACAAGAGACCATTTTTATTGATGACAGAAATTATCTCTGGATCTCTATCCCAATATCATGTCTTCCAATCGAGTGTTTCTGAATTTTTTCAATTCCTTTGAATTCTTTTAAATTTACCCTGAATTATTCAAAATTCTCTTGAAATCCACTAAATTCAATGTATCATTTTTGAATATCAATTTTTTTAATTGACCCTGAAAATATTTAAGTTCATCATGAATTCTCATGTCCACTTTAAATTACTATAAATTTCTTGTGAATTCTTTTGAATTTTTTCGATTTTTTTAAATTTTATTTCCTTCTTTTATATTTAATAAATTTCTTGCATTTTTTTTTTCGTTTTGCATCGTAAACTTAAGGATGTTCTATTAATTACTGCAAAAAATCTTATAAAAGAAATCTAAGCATTAATAATAACAAAAATAATAAAAGTCATTATTGTTTATTTAAATGTATTTAGTTACATATTTGTTTTTTTTTTCTTTCGAATGAGTATTTCTAAATTGAAATTGAATAAAAATTGCGATTTTAGCCTAAAGCGGAAAAACACAAATATGGAAATAACTACATTTGAATAAACAATTAGCACATAAACAATTTATTACTCACGCTTAGATTTCTCTTTTAAAATTGGTTGTAATAATCAATTGACCCTTTTTCGTCAATTTTATTAATCAATTTAAATCAATACATTTTTCTGAATTTGCTTGAACTTTTCTCAATTCGTTCCAAATTGAATGAATTTAATAATTTTGTTTCATATTTATAATACATTTTTATTGACTTGAATTTTTAAGAATTCACCTCGAATTTTCATTAATTTGATCGAGGTTTTTCTGATCTTTCTAAAATTTCTCTAAATTCAATCGAATTTTATTCAGTTACTTGTTTGTTTTTTTTCAATTTGCTTAAATTGTGTTGAACTTGAACTAAATTCCGTTAACTCTCATTTTACTCAATTCGATGGAAATTTTTTTATTTTCAATATTTTGTTCAAATATATTCTTTCAAATACTTAAGAGTTTCAACAAGGTTTTTGGAATTTACCCTGAATTCTTATTAATTTATCCTTAATTCTCTTTATTTTTTTTAATTCTTTAAAATTTTCTTGATTTTTTTGTAATCTAGCTGAATTATTTTAAATTCAGTTTAATTTTTCTAAATCTGAATGAAATTGATTTTAAAAATTTGCAGAATATTTGTTATTTTTTTCACTTAATTTGCAAGTCACTCTGAATTCTTATTAATTTACTCTAAATCCTTCTGAATTCTTTTCAAACCTGAAGTTCTCGTGATATTTTTGAATTCAATTGAATTTTTCTATATTTACCTAGTTCTAATTAATTCATTGCATTTTTATGGGTTTTTTCACCATGAAATATTTTAAACTCACCTTGAATTCTTAAGGATTCATCCAATTTTTGTTAATTTTTCTATATTTTTCTCAATTTAATGAATTTATGACATATTTTTCAATTATTTTTAATTGACTGCAATTTAAACAAAATCGCCATGAATTTGAACCCTTCTAAATTATTTTTAATTCTTTGGAATTCTCTTGAATTTCTTGAAATTTTTTTATTTCAATTAATTCCTCTACATTCACACAGTTCTACTAAATTCGTTAAATATTGATTACTTTTATTTTCTTTAATACGCCGTAAAGTCTTTTAAAATCTCAATAAATTCGTAGGCATTTTATAGAATTGTTTTAAATTTCATTGAATTTTTCTCAATTCACTCGAAATTTAATGAATTCAATGCAATTTTTATTATTTTCGAATTATTTTCAATTCAGTTGAAAAAAATTCCCCATGATGTTTCATGACTTCCATCGAATTCTTCTCTTTTTCCCTAAATTTGTCTAAATTCACTGGAATTGTATTTTATTTTCTGGTTTTACTTTTTAAGAAAAGTTCAATTTACTGAAATTCTATTCAATTCACCCTGAATTCTATTCACTCTCATGTTACTCAATTCAATAGAAATTTTTCGAATTTGAAAATGTTTAATTATTTTTGATATTCTTATAAACCTCATTAAACTGTCAGAAATTCACCTGAATTCTTAATTATTTATCTCAAATTATCTTCATTTCTTTAAATTCTTTCAAATTTTTTTGATTGTTCGACTGTTACTGGATTATTTTGAATCCACGCAAATTCTTCTTAATGCACCCAACTCTACTTAATGAAATGGATTACATTTTTTTTTAATCCGCTCTGGAGTCCTTCAAAAATCACCTAGAATTTTTTGCATTCGACCAATTTTTTTTAACTCCCTTGAATTCTTTTAAATTCCTCTTAATTTTACTGAAATCAGTGAAAATTTTTTTTCAATAAAATTGAATTTTTTAAGTCACCTTGGATTTTCATGAATGCATTGAATTCTTCTTCTTCCCCTTAAATTCCTCTCAATTCACTCAAAGTTGATTTAATTTATTGTCCCCCTTCTCACATTTAATATGATTCTTGGATAGTGAAAATGAAAAAATCGTTGCAAAAGCAATAAAATTGATTGTCCTAAGAAATATTTGTAAACTATATTTCAAAAGAAATTAGTTCTTGTTTTAATCAATTTTTTTTAAGAATCTGAGATACTTTTGAAAAATTTAATTCGTAATTGTGTTATCCGGTCCTTTGATTTGAATTTGCCTGCACAAAGCAACTTTTGTTAAATTTATTTTGAGAAATGATGGAAGATATTATATTTTCCTTGGATGTCCGGTTTCTTTATTCAGAAATTTGAATTTGTTATTATTTTCAATGATAAGTTATGACAGGTTCATTAAAAATCAGACCAGGGGTAAGTGTGACATCTATTTTCTGTTTTCCTTTTTCATTGTGAAATCTGAAAAATCAGTTCAAAGTCCGAAGATAACTTTCGCCAAATTTAAAACAAGAATTTTCTGAAATATTATTATAGTAATTATTTTAAAAAATAGCCACGTTACTGCTATCATTATCAAGAAAGTAATTGGGTCATAAATATTAATTACTTCCTATCACTGATATCTTCCAAGTATAAAGCGATTAAAAAATTGTTATTTCAATCACGAATTCTCTTACGAAAACATCACATTGAATCGAGTCACCTTTCTTTTTAAGAGAGTCATAAAAATCCGATCGTTTTAAAGGTGAATACGAAAGAACCCTGAACCTGCGATATCGGGTACCAGGGTATTTATATTTATGATAGTCGCACCCAAGACAGGAGTTATGATATTTTTTCGGTCGATTCTTGGAATCTACGCGATCGGTAAGTCGGATAAACGAAAAAATCTGCTTCTTCGTTTCACTTTAACCCCAAGAGAAAGAAGAAACTAAATTTTATTTCTTCATTCATCTCTTCTACTCACCTTTTATGATCACCTGACTGCTTCATTAGTTTAATTTCGCTCTCTCGAGATTTTTTCAACGTCCTCTTGGAATGGCAAAAAACATTTCGGAATATCGATTTATTTTATTGACAGGCTTCTTAAATCAAAAGGTTGTAAAGATCGAATCTACATCACTAATCAGGTGAATTTTATTTGTGTCATAAAAACTTCAAATTGGGCTTAGATGCTGTCGCTATCTCCCAATAATTATTGGTCAATTTCCAATTAAAGTTAACGATTTGCTGATCATTATCAACACCAATTTAGGATTAATGATTGGCTAATAAAGAACAATTAAATTCAAATCAAATGCCATACGTAATGTCTATTACCTTTCCAGCATCCCGTTGAACACAAATCTTAAAACAAAGTTGATATGAGTTTATCCCTGTGTTAGATCTTCCTAAAAGAACCAGTATCTGCTTAAATTTTTTCTTAATACCTTTACATCAATAATGATATTTTAAAATATGCTATTTTTAAAAATCTATATTGTTTCTTTATAGATTCTGTAGGGATAGGTAATGTGAATCTTCTTTCAAGCGTGAAGTTGAACACAAATCTTAAAACAAAATTGATACGAGTTGAACTCTGGGTATGTTCTAGTTACAAGATGAACTGGTGTCATCGAATTAAATACAAATTTCAAAACAAAATTGATAAGAGTTGATCTCTGTGTCAGTTTTTCTTACAAAAGAAACTGAATGGGCTAAGATGTTTGTGATATACGCTCCCAACAATTATTGGTCAATTTCAAATTAAAGTTAGCAATTTGCAGATCATTATTAACACAAATTTAGGATTGCTGATTGGCTGATAAAGAACAATGAAATTCAAATCAAATGCCATCCGTAATGTCTATTCTCTTTCCAGCATCCAGTTAAACACAAATCTTAAAACAATGTTGATATGATGTTTCCCTGTGTTAGATCTTCTTAAAAGAGAAACTAGTATCTTTCTTGATTTTTTTTTTATACAGCAATAATGATATTCTAAAATATGATATTTTTAGAAATCTACATCGCTTTTCTATAGATTCTGTAGAAATAGACAATGTGAATTCCTTTTTCAGCGTGAAGTTAAACACAAATCTTTAAACAAAATTGATACAAGTTGATATCTGGGTATGTTCTTCTCATAAGATAAACTGGTATCATATAATTAAATGGAAATCTTAAAACAAAATTGAAAAGAGTTGATGTCTGTCTCAGTTATACTTACAAAAGAAACTGAATAGGCTAAGAAGTTTGTGACATTTCCTTCCAACAATTATTGGCCAATTCAAAATTAAAGTTAACGATTCTCTGATCATTATCAACACAAATTTAGGATTACTGATTGGCTAATAAAGAACAATGAAATTCAAATCACATGCCATCCGTAATGTTTATTACGTTTCCAGCATCCAGTTAAACACAAATCTTAAAACAAAGTTGATATAAGTTCATCCATGTGTTAGATCTTCCTAAAAGAACTAGTATCTGTTTTAATTTTTTTAATACCTCAATAATGATATTTTCAAATATGCTATTTTTAAAAATCTATATTGTTTCTTTATAGATTCTGTAGGGATAGGTAATGTGAATCTTTTTTCCAGCGTAAAGTTGAACACAAATCTTAAAATAAAATTGATACGAGTTGAACTCTGGGTATGTTCTACTTACAAGATGAACTGGTGTCATCTAATTAAATACAAATTTCAAAACAAAATTGATAAGAGTTGATCTCTGTGTCAGTTTTTCTTACAAAAGAAACTGAATGGGCTAAGATGTTTGTGATATACACTCCCAACAATTATTAGCTAATTCCAAATAAAAGTTAAGGATATTCTGATTATCAACACGAATTTAGGATTACCGATTGGCTAATAAAGAACAATGAAATTCAAATCAAATACCATCCGCAATGTCTATTACCTTTCCAGCATCCAATTAAACACAAATCTTAAAACAAAGTTGATACGAGTTTATCCCTGGTTTAGATCATCTTAAAACAGAAACAAGTATCTTTGTTACTTTTTTAATACCGAAATTATGATGTTTTGAACTTTGATATTTTTAGAAATCTATACATTGCTTTTCTATAGATTCTGTAGAGATAGGCAATGTGAATCCCCTTTTCCAGGGTAAAGTTAAACACAAATCTTGAAATAAAATTGATGCAAGTCTCTGGGTATGTTCTTCTCACAGGACGAACTGGTGTCATCTAATTAAATACAAATCTTAGAACAAAATTGATAAGAGTTGATCTCTGTGTCACTTATTCTTACAAGAGAAACTGAATAGGTTAAGATGTTTGTGATATACGCTCCCAACTATTATTGGCCAATTTAAAATAAAATGTAATGATTTGCTGATCACTATCAAGAGAATTCAGAATTCCTGATTAACCAATAAAGAATAATAAAATTCAAATCGAATCGATCCTGGAATTGTTTTTTGATGAGAAGGAATAAAAATAGATATCGATCGCAGATAAGAGGAAAAAGAGAGATGTTCATAGAATTTGATGGTCAGGACATTACGCCCGGCTTCCCTGTAATCTTTTGTTGAATAGTTCCAATTAAACACAAATCTTAGAACAAAATTGATACGTGTTGATCTTAAAGTTAGTTCTTCTCATGAGAAAAACTAGTATCTATTTGAATGTTGTTAATACCTCAAAATAGATATTGTTAAATATGTATTTTCTTTTGAATCTACATTGTTTTTCTTCAAATTCTCCAGAGCTGCGTAATGTCTGTCCCCTAGTGTGGTCCAAAAATGCTTTAAAATTTTTCTTGTAGAATTTTTATAAATAACGCCCGGAAATTTGTTCGAATCCTCACAAAAATATCACTTTTTTTTTTGTTGAAAAAAATTGATATTCAGAGGTGGCGCAAGCCTCATGAAGTTTAACACGTATTTCCCATTAAAGAACCCCAAAAGTGAAAAATGGGTTTTGCGAGTTTTTGGCGCTAATTCTGATTTTTTTGCGGATTTTCAAATGCAAATTTTCTCTGATACATAAAAATCTACTTTATACTGATAATTAAATGCTTACGTTAATTGTTTAAACAATTTATTATTGATTTTAGCAATTTTCTCTTGGAATGGAGATAGAAAGACGTGGGTTTTTCAAAAAGTTTCCGCATTCAACCCCCTTAATCACCCCAAATAATCACAAATTATAAAAATAAATTCATAAGAGTTTATCCCTGTTTTAGATCTTCTTACAAAAGAAACTATTGTTTCCTTCAAATTTTGCAATACCTCAAAACTGATATTCTAAAATACGCTACTTTTCTAAAATCTTCATTGTTTTTCTACAGATTCTTCAGAGCTTCGTAATGTCCATTTCCCAAACTTTTCCAGCATCTTGTTAAACACAAATCATAGAACAAAATTGATACGACTTGATTAGTTCTTCTTACAAGTCAAACCAGTGTTAGGCTAAAATGTTTTTTGTATGCTCTCCCAGCAATAATCCGTCAATTTCAAATTGAAATAAAAAATTTGCTCATGCCCATCTAAAGAATGCAGGATTTCTGATTGACCAATAAAGAACAATAAAATTCAAATCGAATCGACCCAGGAATTGTTTCTTGATGCGAAGGAGTTAAAGCAGATATCGATCTTTGAAAAGAGGAAAAAGAGAGATGTTCAAAGAATTCGATGGTGAGGACCGATCGACGTTGGGTAGATTTTTTTCGAGATTTTTTAAACCGTTATCCTCGTTGATGACGAGCAACTGTTTGGACATTATGCCCTGCTTCCCTCTAATCTTCTGATCTCTCTACTGACGTTCGTGTGTTGGGAGATTTAACCGAAGAACAAGAGTGTGGCGGTGGATGGAAGCCAGTTGTATGGCGATCAATTACACCTTTAGACAAAGGACCGCGAGGACCTTAAGGAGGGTTGGTGGTGGAGAAAAAGGAAGAAAGGGAATGAAGAAATTCAGGTCCTCTAAAAAAATTCGAATCTGTCGACGTTGACGGATTCTCGCCGATCGCAACCGATAGGATCTTCAGGGTCCTCGGAGGTTAAAGCCATCTATCATTTACTTTCTCTTTTAAAAATTGCAGACCAAATGTCACTATTTGGTGAAGCTTTTGTCAGAAGATTTCTGGGGATATCTATTTCAGGAGCACACATAAATAATTACTTCAATCACAAATACTTTCGTTATCTCATCAAGTCCGCAAACTGCTGATTGTTATCAAAACTTTTCCTCTAACTCTATATTGGTCTTTTTTTTAATTTGACTTAATATGCAATTTGGAAACTATCATTGGATCAAAATTCCCTCTACGGAAATTTACATTTCTCTTCGATTCCGGTTTCTTCATCAATACGAGTCCCACTACATTATCTAACAGAAAAAAGTAGTAATATAATATTCATCAAACATTGCCTTTCATAAATCCTTCCATCAATTCCAGATAATCTTCACCCAATCCACATTAAGATCCGTTATTGACAAAGAATCTGACAGAGAGAATCAAGGTTACATCTCAGTATTGCTTTTTTTCTGTGAGAAAACATTTAATTAACCAAGCTTTGAATTCGACAGAGCGTTTCAACGACTGTCGTAAATCCATCGAATGGTTTCCAGGATCCAGTAAAAGCTGTCCGGGGAGCTCATAAGGTTGTCGATAGAAAGGAGATCGGTATCGGGAGTCAATTTAAGACCTGGTGTCTCGGACATTCGGATAGCTCTATTTCGACTCATACATGAACAAGAGAGCGAACCTCTGGAGCTCCTTAAAAATCCAGAAAGACTCTCGCCCCTGAACTTTATGTTCCCACATCCTCAGTAAATCTCTCTGGGTTTTGAGTTCCAGACCGACTAAAAATATTAAGTTGCATCGAGGATTCAACGATTATAAAAAGTCCTCTTCTTTAACTCTTTCCTTTCTAGAGTTTTATCATTCTCGAGATTTTAAGAGCGGAAGAGGTTGTATTGTATAAATACTTTTCAGAAAGCGTTTTTCAAACATGAATAATTCATAGATTTTTTATTACAGTAGAAAACGGCTCATTGAAAAGTATTTATATTATGTTAATTTAATTATGAATGGATTTTACTGAATTTAAGGGAAATTCAACCTAATTTAGGGAAATCTTTGTGAGATAATTGCATCAAATGGAAGATAAGGTCAAATAAAATAAAGCGAACCCAAAATCTTTTTTGCAGAAAATCAAAGAGACCATCAAAATGTTAATAAATGTGTTCTGTTGTATTCCCAATATTAAAATAGTTTTTCTCATATGAACAAGATGAACAATATGTTTGAAAAAATTATGAATAGTTATTGCTCAATCATAAGAGAACATGAAAGGTTCTTCAACACGACATTTGACGCATCCTAAAGATTTTAGAAATGCTTTTATCTTATAAACATGGCAAAATTTTTCTTTTCGAAGTTCTGAATTAAAAAACAACTTTTTCAATTGGCCGATTTAGCCAGGGTGTCTAGCGTCCTGGAAATCCTTGAAAACCTGTAAAAGTCCATAGAATTTTTTTTTCACTCGAAAAAACCTGGAAAATTCCTTGAATTTTGCTCATGGTCTTCTGGAATTTTCATTTCCTTTAAGAAAAAATAGGTTTGGCTGAGCTATTCCATACTATTTGTTCAGTGTGACCGTTGGTCAGAGAAAAAATCAGGGAAAATTCAGGAAATTTTATTTGACTGGGAAAGTCACGGGTTTTGAAAAAAAATCTGGCAAAAGTCAGGGAATTGAAATGAATGGTTAATAAATTTGTAATAATTTTGATAATAATAAATGATAATAAATAATAAATGATAATAAATGTCAAGGATAATAAATTTGAAACTTTTTTATTTGAATTTGAAGTTGTTTTATTTGATTTATGAAAAATTTTATGTTGAAAATGTAACAAGATTAAGATTGTCGTATTTGAATATTAATGTTCAGGGAAAATGAAAAATTGGTCAGAATAAAGATAGAGAATTTTGAAAATGATATTTGAGGCTACCCTGATATAATGTTCTTGAATTCATCTTTCTTGGTAGAAAAGTCTATTATTTAGGTGACGGTTGAACCAATTTATTGGAAAAATTATTTTTGTCTTGTTGAAAACTCATGATTTTAGTTCAAATTCATCTTTTTGGCCGAAAATTAATTTTTTTAAATTGAAAATTGTACTATTCCAGTTGAAGATTAATTATTTTTGTTACAAATTCATTTCGTTGGTTGAAAGTTCAATTACTTGATTAAAAACTCTTTTTGTTTATTAAGAAATTAATTTTTCAAGTTGAAAATGTAACAATTCCACTTTTGGCTGAAAATTAATTTTTTTTTTAAATTGAAAATTCAACTATGTACTCTGGTGAGTTGATTCGTTTTTTTTTTGTTGAACAATAATTATTTAAATTGAAAATTCAACTATTCCAGTTAAACTACTTCGTTAAAACTGATTTTTTTGTTGTTAAAATATTAATTTTTTATCGAAAAATTTAACTCCTCCATTTGTGGCAGAAAATTTATTCTTTAAATTGAAAATTTAATTACTTGCGTAAAAGTTGAACCAATTTGTTGAAAATTAATTTTTTCTTTGAAGATTCATCTCTGAGGTTAGAAATGGAATTGTTTATTGAAATTCGTTATTTTTTTATTTAGAGTTAATTTTTTACCTGAAAATATAACTTCCATATTTCGTTGAAAATTGATCTTTGTAGTTAAAAATTCGTCTTTAATGGTAGGAAACTAATCTTTTTTGTTGAAATTAATATTTTTGGGTTGAAAATGCAACTTTTTTGCGAAAAATTCGTCTTTGGCTTGAAAATTCAACAATTTGGATGAAATTTGTTTTCTGTCTTGTCTGAAAAAACTTGATTTATTGACAGTTCGTCTTTTTGATAAAAAAATTGAATTCTAGGTTCAAATTTATACTACTTTGTTAACATTTTTTTTAGGTTTCATCATTTTAATTGGAAATTAATCTCTCTGCTTGAAAATTTGTCTTTGGCTAAAAATTCAACTGTTTTTTGAACATTTGTCTATTTGGACAAAAAATGCGTCATTTAAAATTTTTAATCCACCTTTTTTGTTCAGGATTAGGCTGTCTTGTAAAAATTCAATTATTTCGTTAAATATTCAACTGTTTTTGCAATTGTTTGAACCATTTATTATTGCTTTTAGAAATTTCCTCTTAGAATTGAGATAGGAAGTCGCGGTTTTTCAAAAATTCTCCACTTTTTGTTTAATTTTCAACAAACATAATTGTTTAAACAATTTATTATTATTGTCAATAATATTATCTTTGAATAATACAATATAGTTGCGGTTGTTATCTGAATTTCTAAACTTTTGTCTATTTTTCAATTAATTATTTATGTTTATGTTAATTATGTTTTCTAAATTGAATTAATCACTAACTCGCCCTATGTAAAAAATAGACGGATAGTTGTAAATTTCATAAAAAACCGCAACTTTCTAGCATCATTCAAATTTAATATTATTAATAATTAGAATAAATTTATTAAACAAATAATTTTGATAGCTTTAATTAATTATTTCACTCACTACAAGTGAAAAGTCAGAAAAAAGTTGAAAATTTTAGAAAAAACTGCAATTTTCTAGCAAATAATTCGAGAGGAGAAGATAGTTATAAATAGTAATAATTTGATTAAATAATGATTTTTGCTAAATTGAATCAATTATTGACTTACCCTTTGTAAAACGTAGACAAATAGTTGTAAATTTCAGAAAAACCCGCAATTTTCTAGCATTATTCAAATTGAATATTATCAATAATAATAAATAATTTTGTAAACAATTATTTTTTCGAGATTAATGAACTATAACCCTTCTATAATTGAAAAGTCGACAAAAAGTTGAAAATTTTAGAAAAAATCGCAATTTATAGCATTATTCAAAGAGAATATCATTAACAATAATAATAAATTGTTTGAATCATTTATATCAACATCTTATCATCTATATAAATTATTATTTAATGTATCAGGAGGAATTTGCATTAAAAAACCGCAAACAAATCATAATTAGTGTCAAAAACTCGCAAAACCAGCTTTTTCACTTATAGGTTTTTTTTAGGAACCTATAAAACTTATGGGGGTGATATTTGAGAAGTAATCTTTCATTTGTATTCTTTATCGCTAATTGTGAAGAGAAATGTTGAGTTTCAATTCGATTGAGCTAATATTGAGGATTCTGAATAAAACTTTTTGTTGAAAAAAAATTTATTTTTGTGTGGATTCGAACAAATTTCCGGGCGTCATTCAAAAAAATTTGAAAAAAAAAATGTTTTGTATCACGCTAAGGAACGAAAATTTTCTCATATAAACAGAATAAGCCATTTTTTTGCTACTTCATATATTGTTACTGATAGATCATAAAAGGTTCAACAATAAGTCAATTGATGTGTCTCGAAGAAGCGAACAAATACACTAGATATAGCATTGTTGTACTTTGAATATAAAGAAAAAAATTATATAATCTCGCTCAAAATCTTATCAGACCTGAAAATCAATTGAAGCTACTAGTCCAAATTTCATGATCAGCACAGATTAAAGCGGGGAATATAACCTAATGGGGTCCAATCAACCTGATTTGACAGGAGAAGCCAAAAGCCTTTATAGAGAAACCATTGACAACCGACTGAATAATTTTTTATTTGTATAAGTGAGTCGCTAAAAAAACAATATGCCATGTCCTTAATAAAAGGTTTAGATTAAAATTAGTTAATCATACAAATCTGCTTTCTTCGAGAAGATCATGATCAATACCTATAAACACCTTATCACATTGATTGCTTCTCCATCATCTTATTTGCATAATACATTCGTGATTATGAATTGCAAAGCATTCGCAATGCTCTCAACTGAGAAAACTCATAATTCCCATTGCTTCCAAAATTGCATATTGATGTAGAATATATTTTATAATCTCTCTTTAGCATGCTACCCCAGCCGCTGATTTCTTTTGAAGCAGTTGAATTTGGTGGATTTGGTTTCAAGACGGTGACTTATCCAGCCGATAAAATTCAACACCTCTGAGGCATCGTTGACGATGGGTCGGAGGATAATCTCTCTGCTAATAAATTGGATTAGCGGTTAGACGAGCTGCTTTGGGATCCGACTCCATTGGGTTCTAATTTGTTTCGGAACACGTCCACAGCATCCTTGTCCCACTGGACCTGTGTATACCGGTAATGATCTTGTTCTCCGTAATCTTCGATCGTGCCTAAGGTAACGCTCCTTGGCACCTAATGATCGGTCATCGCGTGGTTAAGGAGATAATTACTTCTTTCATTCGTCGACCGGTTCTTATCGCGACCACTGCTTCTCCGCGATCAAAGGTTTGTCCAAGTTTGTCAGTCTGATGTGAAAAGGTGTTCTGCTTATCGTAACGAGTCGGATTTAGATAATCGCAAAAGATCGTTTTCAGCTCGTTTCATCTAACCGGTAGACATATTTGGGGCTGTTCAAAAACTCGGTTATATTGCCACGCGGGGGGGGGGATTGTTTTTTGAAGATTTGTGACGTAGGTCTTAAGGCAGAATATGACATTACACGTGGAAAACCTTTCTCTGAAAAATGGGTGTGTCACGAAAATATCGAAGGCATTGTTGTCGCTTTTCCGACAGATGAAGATTCGAGTTTCAATTGATTAAGATTTATTAATTTAAGTTAATATTTCCACAATTTTTTCTTTAAATTTCAATGAAAGAACCGTTATATTAAGCCAAAAGTAAGAATTTTCAAGCAAGAAAGATATTTTAATCAATCAGGAAAAAAATCTCATCCAGAATGTTGAGTTTCTGAATCATAAAGACGAATTTTTGAAAATAAGTTGAATTAACAAACCAAAAATCTGCATAATATTTTGCATATAATGTGACTCAGAATGTGATAGAACTGTGAATATTTTTGATAGAAATTTAATTGTGAAGAGAAATAATATTAGATAGCAGGTAAATACGAGCACCATCTTATAGAATTAAAAAGAATTACTAAAAAAATACCTAATATAAAAAATATGTAATAACCTCTTTAAACTAATAATGATTTATTCACTTGAAATCATACAGAGAGATCTAGTTTAGGGTGTCGGAATACATTATTTCGAAATAGGTTATTTTTCAAGTATAATAAGGAGTTCTAAACAAATGCTTCATATTTAGCGGGTGTACCTATTCCATTTTTTTCTTACTTTAAGTGAGAATTATTAATATATGTTAACAGATCTAATTAAAATTGTTTTCAAATATAAAAAAATTCCTTTAGTAAATTGAAAACAATGTGTATTTACTACATATTCCATTAGTTTCGTTTTTTTATAAACATCTTATTAATATCGATTGTTATAAATAACTGAATCATTATTTTACCACTTTTGACTTAATTGATGTATTTAAATTTTCATTTAAGATACTGGTGTGGTCTATCGTCCATTTTCAAAATCCGTTGGGAAATTTTCCAAAGATTCAAAATTGCTTCAATCACGTCAATTTTTTCGAAAATGTAAAAAAAATATTTTCACAAAAACCCCACATATTTATCTTCTATCATTTTTTTTTTCAAATTTTTTTTTCAAATGTAGAGAAACTGTATGCAATCAATGGACAATCATGAGATTCACAAATAAATCATTTATGAACTGTCGCATTTATGTTTTTCTGATTCCCTGATTTCACAGTGAATAGTCCCTCGATTCATTTTCAACAACAACAAAAAACCAATTTTTAACGAAATTTGTTAAATTTTTCACCGAAGGGATAAACTTTGAACTAAAATGATGCATTTTCAATAAAACAAAAATTCAACGAAAAAGGATATATTGCTACCAAAAAGAGACAAAAGTTCAACAAAATAGATGAATATTTCACTTGAAAAGATAAATTTTTAACAAAAAATAGAACAGTTTAATTTTGAGTTAGAAAAATAAGTTTTTAACCAAATAAAATGAATTTATGACGAAATAGTTACATTTTCAACCAAACAGATGAATTTTTAATCAAAAGCATACATTTAATATGTAAAATAGCCCATAAATGAAAATTTCGAATGAAAATTAAATAGTTAAATTTTTCCTACCAAAAAAAGAATAATTTTTAACAAAATGCATGCATTTTAAACCAAATATTTGAATTTTTGATGGCATTTTCAACCTAATGGTTGAATTTTCTAACAGAAGGGTTATATTGCCACCAAAAAAAGACAAATTTTATACGAAATAGATGAATTTTCAACTAAAAAATTAAATTTTTAACAAAATATAGAATGGTTTAATTTTATGTTTAGGAAATAAGTTTTTAAACCAAATGAAATAAATTTCAAATAAAATAATTAAAGTTTCAACCAAAAGGATTAAATTTCTATGAAAATAAAAATGGTTGACAAAAAATGGAAGAGTTAAATTTTCAGTTACAAAAATTCATTTTCGAAAAAGAAAAAAACTAATTTTTTACCAAAAAGAATAATTTTTAATAAAAAGTGCATGAATTTTCAACCAAATATTTTATTTTTTAATGGAATTTCAAATCAAAAAGGTTAATTTGGTACCAAAAAAAGACAATTTTTCAACAAGATAGATGAATTTTCAAATGAAAAAGATCAATTTTCAACAAAAAATAGAACAGTTTAATTTTCAGTTAGAGAAATAAGTTTCTAAGCAAATAAAATAAATTTACAACGAAATAGTTAAATTTTCAACCAACCAAATGAATTTTCTACCAAAAATATTGAATGTCTATCGAAAAAATTTCGACCAAATATTTTTATTTTCAATGGAATTCTTAACCTAATAGTTGAATTTTCAACCAGGAAGCTGAATTAGTCACCAAGAAGATTAATATTCTACCACAACAGTCAAAGCTTCTACTAAATACAGAAATTTGCAAAAAAAATAGTTGAATCTTTAAATGAAGAAGATTAATGTACAAAAAACGTGATATAGTTACATTTTTTTAAAGGTTTGATTTTCCATAAAAAAGCTGAATTTGAACCAAAAAGATTAATTTTCTACCAAAAAAGAATAATTTTTAATAAAGTACAAGAATTTTCAACCAAATAGTTGAATTTGCAACTGCAGAAGATAAATGTTCAACCAAACATGAAATAGTTAGATTTTCAGTTGAACAATAATTTTAAAAATTTTAACAAAATGGTTGAATTGCATAATATTCTATAATAAATATACATAACAATTTTTGAAACTGTTTGAAAAAATTGAAATTAGTAATTTTGATTTACAAGCATTTTAAGCTAAAAATTGATATTTTTAAATTTAAAATTTAAAATTTTTGAATTAAACATTTTTTTTTTCAAATTCATGTTTTTTGGCTGAATATTGAACTACTTTGGTGAAAAATTGTTTTTTTTCATCGGTTGAAAATTGAGCCTTGTCAGTTGAAAATTAAATTATTGAATTTTTTATTGAGGATTCATTTTCTTCTGGTTGAAAATTATTTTTTTCACTGCAAATGAAAGGATTCCATTATTAGTAAAAAATTAATCTATTTTAGTTGAAAATTCAACACCTTGGTTGAAAATTAATGTATTTTGTTTTGAAGTCGTCTTTTTTTGTAGAAAAATTAACTTTCTTTGTTAAAAATTCAAATTTTTGGTTGAAACTTAAACTACTTTGTGGAAAATTTACTTTATAACTCAAAGGTACATCTCTTTTGTTGAAAATTAATTTATGTCCAAAAAGACAAATTCTTAACAAACGATTAGAATTTAGGACAAGAAGGATAACTTTTAAAAAAATAGTAGAATATTGAACCGAAAAGATAAATTATTAACGAAAAATGTAATAGTTGATATTCCAACCAAAAAATATTTCGATTTTAAATCGAAAACAGTTTAATAAAACCAAATAGGATGAATTGTACAAATGACAGTTAAATCTTAAACCAAAATAAATTAATTTTTAACAACAATGATTAACTTTCTACCTAAAAAGAGAAATTTCTAATAAAATACTAAATGAAAAATAAAAATGGAATAGCTTAATTTCCAGTTAAATAACTTTAATTTCAGCAACAAAAATAAACGAATTTTCAACTAAAGAGATAAGTTTTCTACAAAACAGTTGAATTTTGAATCCGCGAATATAAACTTTTATATAAATATAAATAATGAATAAATAAAATATATAAATAAATAAAATAATCATGAAAAAAATAAATAAAAAAATAATAAAAACAATCAATTTTCAAGAAAAAATAGAATAGTTAAATTTTCAACTAAAAAGGATCAATTGAAAACAAATTAAAGAAGGACAGTTAAATCTTCAACCATTTAAACGAATTTTTAACTAAGTAGTTCAAATTCTAGCCAGAAAAGATGAATTCTCAATCAAAAGTATAATAGTTAAATATTCAGCTAAAACATATCAGTTTTCAATTAAAAATATCAATTCGCAATCAAAAATGTAAAACTTGAATTTTCAGTTGAAAAAATTAATTTTCAAAGACGGAAGAAATTACTTTCCAACAAAATAATTATATCCTTTACCAATTAAATGAATATTCGAAGAAGTAATTGAATTTTCAATTGGAAAATATAAATTTTTATTAAAAAATTGATATATGAAATTTTCTGTAAAATGAATTAGTTTTCAAGAACCAAAAGAAAATGGATTCTCAAACACACAGATGAATTTCCTGCAAAATAGTTGAATTTGGAACCCGATAATATGAATATTCAACAAAAAAGTTATCACCTAATCAGATAGTAGAATTATAAAAAATAAAATTCAAGCGGAAATATAATACTTAAATTTTCAAGTAGAAGGAATCAATTTCCAAGAAGAAAAGAACATTTTAACATATATAAATGGTTAACCAATCAAATAAATAAATCAAATAAAGAAAAATATAATATTTGAATTTTCAACTAAAAGTGATTAATTTCAACCAAAACTGGAATAGCTAAATTTCAGGTTTAAAAAATTAGTTTTCTTCTAAAAAAGACGAATTTTTAACAAAATAGTTCAATCTTCGACCATTTAAATTAATTCTTAACAAATTCAACTTTGAATCATGTAGTTTAATTTTCGACAAAAAAAGATGAGAGTTTAACAAAATAGTCAAAGTTTCAACAAAATAATTAAGTTGCTTAACCAAATAGTAGAATTTTTAACTCAGAGAGATAAATTCTGGACCAAAAATGTAAAAGTATATATGTATTTAAAAAAAATTGCTTTCAAGCAAAAATGGTTGGATTTTATTAGTGAGATATATTCATTCAGTTCGCATTTAAGAGAAAACCCAGAAAAAGTGTAAAAACGGGAAGTTTCTGGAAAGTCAGGGCAAAAGACGAATTCTTTAAAATAGAGGAAAAGATCGGAATCGGGAAAGGAGTATGAAGATATTCTAGTTTTTCCAAAGAAAATAATATATCGTGACCCTAAAACTAGAAATTTTCATCTTGAATTTATAATGTTACTTGAATTTGACTTGTTCTATATATAGAGCAACAGGAAACAAATAAAAATCTAGTGACTTCTAAAATGTCAGTAAGACCCTATGGTTCTAGAGTCACAATATTGAAGATAAAATAAAAATCACCCCATTTATTATGAGTTTCTCTCTCGAAATTTTAATTTTTTTCCAATTTTGAAAAACAGTAAGGCCTGCGGCATTGAATCAAAAATGCTTGCGGACTCTAACAAGATTCAAAGGATTCAAATAAACACTCTTGAAAAAATAAAAATAAAACATGCGAGAAGTGATGATCAAGAAAGGTAATCGTGACACCTTCTAAGCTAATTCTCTCATCTACTTAATACCGCGAACAGAAGCTGCGTCCAAGTAGTTGCTAATCTTGTTCCGTGAAATTATCACTTTTTTTATTTCATGAAAAGATAACTAGCTGCCTCAATGTCAGAGCAAGAGCCCCATTCGCTTATTGCGACTCGAAAGACCAATTAAAATCGCGTCTAAAGTAATTGCTCGTTACTTTTGTCTCGGTTCCGAGGGCTGGACACCATCTAGTGACCCATCCTCTTAATTCGATGGGCACTATGAGGAATCCGAGATCTCGAAACTGCCGCACGTCGTTGGTCTCTCCAACCATAACGAGCCGCGTTATCGAGATAAAAACTCGTTATTACTAATAAAGAAGCTCGTAAAAAGACCGAAGCGTCTTCCTCTTTCGGGGAAGAAGAGGTACCCAGGTCACGCGAGATGGTCGGCCGAGTTTCGGACAAATCCTTATCAAACAGTCCTTAATCATAAAACAAGTAGTAAAAGAACGAAGATGAAACAATCTTAGAAATATGAGCAAAAGGTTGAGTATGCATGGTCTGATTAAAAGGAATAGTCAAAGTACAACAAAGAGTTCCGTAGACTAGTAGAACGTTACTTAAGTTCATACCTCCTCCCATGATTTTCCTTCCCTTCCCCTACATTCCTCATCACTCATACTTCCCCTTCCCGCACTTCAATATTCGCCACTCTTCTCTAACTTCTTCCTCCTCTACTTCTTCTTCCTCTATTTCTTCATCCTCTACTTCTTCCTCCTCTACTTCTACCTCCTCTACTTCTTCCTCCTCTACTTCTACCTCCTCTACTTCCTCCTGTCCTCGCTTCACCAGCTGACACACTCTTCTTTTACCTTACTTCCCCAGCCATCACTTTCCTCACCCTACTCATCCTCATCTCTCAATTCCCCTCCAATCACTTCTCCTACTTCCCCACCTGTACTTTCCAAAAATTAATTTTGCCTCACTTCCTCTACTTTCTCTAGCCTAATTGCCCATCAGTTCCCCTTACTACAACTTTTTGGAAAAAAGTACGAAGGACGGATACCCCACTAAAACTATAATTTTTTCTAACCGGGGCTACGTAACCCTAAAAACGAAAGGGCAATAACAATTTTTCGCTTCATGGAAAAACTTCCATTAATTGAGGGCCCGGATTAAGGAACCGGTTTTCAGCTTTTAGAGATCTCTCCACACTAAGCCCCAGATAGTTATAACCGGTTCTTGATCCGGGCCCTCAATTACGTAAGGATTTTTTTTTAATTTTAGAAAACCCCTCTTCCAATTTCAAGGATTCGTAAGACTTCCCCCCCCCCCCTCACCAGCCCTTACAAGGTACGATTTTATATTTTTTACAACAAATATGTCAATTATTTTTGACATAAACGAGATTTCAAAAGATTTGAAATATCTGAAAGATATTCAGCAAGTTAAAACTATTTTTAGGGATTTTAAGGTATATCAACGGACTGCAAAGTATTTAATATAATTACAAAATTTTTACGAAATTCAACGAGATTTCCGAAATTTTTCACAAATTTCACGAGATCTTAAGGAATTTTAAACGATTTCAAGCGATTAAACTTTTAGGGTACGATATTAAGTGATTTTGCAAGATTTTCATTATGAGTTAAAGAAATTGCCTAACAATTTTACAGAAAATCACAATTTTTTCAAAGGAATTAAGGAATTTTTAAGGGATTTTAAGGCGTTTAATCAGATTTTCAGAGATTTTACTAAATTTCTAGAGATGCCCTAGTGAAAATATTTTTCACAAGAAAGTACAGCACTTCTACAACTGTAATTTTTTGTTAAAACCTGTGGTTTTTTGTAAAAAGATGTAAATCTTCGATTAAAAATTCATAGACTATTCTTAATTTTAAAATAATTTCAACAATTAAACGCTCTTGTTCAATTCCAAATCATATTCAAATATTTTTTCACTCTGAAATATTCCATTGCTAACCCATTTAATTTGAAATTTTTTAAAAAGAAAGATATTTTTGGTATATTCAGCAATATTTTACTTTTCATTTAGAATGAGCAATTATCAATCAAATATTAAAATCTTAACAATTTTAAATTGAATTATTTGAAAAAGAAAGCCTTGAATCGCTAATATATCAGAGTGTTAAATTTAAACTTTGAACGTTACAATCTTAATTTTTCTATTTAAAAAATTTCTAATATGTAAGTGAAATTATTGAATTTTGATGCATAAATAACAATGATCACTTTGGAAATAATTCGATTTTGAGAAGATACAAACATAATTTCGAAATAGAAAAGATTTCGAGATAATAAAAAACTAGATTTAGATTTTTGAAGATTTCGAAATAAAATTTTTAATGATCTTTAAGGGTTTTATGAAGATAAAAAAATGTCCTAAGTTTTCTGGGAAAATATGAATGGTTTTTGATTTCAAAAAGTTAATTTTAAGAGAATATTCAAAACGATTTTTAAAAAATGGTTGATTAGTAGATCAAAATCCAGCAATTAATTATTTGAAAAATGACCGAGTAAGTTTAAAATATGAATAGAAGTTTTGAAAAGATTCTAGAATGATTTAAAACGTGAACAGATTTCAAAACATTTAAAACACAATATAGATTTTTAAAGATTTCGAACACAAAACTTATAAACTTTTGAAGCATTTTGAAAGGTTTTAAATGAATAAAAACTTTGTAGAGAAATTCAAAAAAAAACTAACGATCTTTTTTTTTCTTAATGTTTAATAAGGTTTACAAAATTTTCAAAAAAGAATCTGGATGGTTTTCTGGTATCTTTTTCACTGGTGAATTCTTTTATTCTGTATTTAAACAAATTATTGAAAAAATACTTTTTTTTCAAACAAATTTTAATGTATAAATTAATATTTCTAGCTAAAAAATTGCTCAAAATGATATAATTTTGATTTATAAATTTTTTGATTCATTCTTCAATTCATAGCATTGAAAATTATAGCGTCGATTTTTATTTTATTTTTTTCAATAATTCATCTGTACAATGTATAAAAGTTGAAATTCCAAATTTTACACTTTAACGGATTTTAATTTAAAAAATTTCATTTAAAAAGTCTTAAAAGCTTCCTTTGTATGCGCGTAAATTATTGAGCGTTTGAATTGTCATTTTTTTAAGCTTTAATTTTGAAAGTTTAAATTTTAAATGTATTCCAATTTGAGTGTTTTAATTTGCGGTTCATTTTTTATAACTTCAAATGACAACATTTTTATAAAAAAATCAATTTTAATCAATTTAAATTAATTTAATTAATTAATTTTAAATTCATTAACAAATTTGTTAATGTTCGAATCTTTTAATTTCAATGACAGTGATTAATTCTTTCTCAATTGTTCGATTTTTTATTTGCAGTCAAAAAGTTGTTCTTTTTCAACATAGGATGACAAACATTTATAACATTGCAATTAAATAATTTTAAATGACATATATGGTGTCCAATCGATTGCTATATATTTGAAAAAAAAACTTCAAACGTAGGTTTTTTTTTGCTCAATAACGATTGTTCATGATGGATTTTTCAAAGGTTTTACTATTCCTTTGAAGTTTGAACATAGAAGTCTTTTTGTAATAGCGATCATGTACACATCTCAATTAAAAATTAACTCATTGCAATATTCTCAATATTTGCAATCCTAGGTCGAAAAAGAACAACTTTTTGACTGCAGAATGTCTGTAAATTTCTGTAGATTCTTATAGTTGAACTTCACTGTAATTATGGTTGTAATTTATTGCATTCATTTGTAGATTTATGTAAAAATAGTTTTAGTTTTCTGAATTTTTTTTTCTTCAATTTTTTCACCAGGGTGCTAATAGATTTTGACGAATTTTGAAGGAGGACAGGAGATTTTGATAAGATTTAGAAGACATGAAGGGATTTGAAGAGTTAATATTCTATAGATATTAGAGAATGAGGTTGTCTTACTTGAAAATAACCTCAGAATTTTCAATTCTAACCGCAGTCTGACTAAAAGATAACTTACTGCTAATATATTAAAACAGGAATAGCTTTTTTATCTAGAAAAATTTAAATAAGTTTAAAAATAAAAAGAATAAAGAAATCCAGATTTCAATTCATTTATTGAACATGTACCTCAAGATTTTTAATTATCGAAAAATGATGAACTGAGATAATATTTCGGACCAAGCCGGTAATGCAGTTTCTGAAATATACAATTTTTCAAATCACATAAAAAGGACGTAATTATATATGATATTATTTTTTTCTCTCTTTACCATGATAAGTTGGGTCCTTTGCCACAGATGTAACAGTTTGACTTGCAGAAAAAACTAATGATATAATAAACACTAAAGTTAATAAAAAGATCTTCATCATGGAAGAGTAATCGTTCTTTCATGCAGTGCAACTTAAAATGTAATATTTTGTTCTGTTTTCCGAATGTGGAGAGGTTTTAACTTTTTTACCTATCTCAAAGAAAGGATAGATAGTTTATTCCAAGATAAAATATTGATTGTTAAAATGCACTGAGACTATAATTACTTTCTTGTAGTATATACTTAATTGTATGCACTATGAATAATGGCATGATATGTGGTATGTTATTATTCTCTACGATAGTTTTATACCAGTATGTATAAATTATGTTGAACTTCATACAAAATTTAATAATTTATAATCCAATTGCAAAATTATGATGCATTATTAGGATACCGAACATTTCCCCTCTCCCTCTTCCTATTATCATGTAAAATATTTTATTTCTTACTCAATATTTCAATTATTTGAACTGTAAATGAGAATTCCAAAGGTTACTAGGAATCTGAAGAAATTACACAGTACAATTTCAGAGAGAATCTCAATTTTTTCAAAAGATTTCACATGAATTGAAAATATTTGTAAGGATTTCATGAAATTTGGATTTTAATGAATTTGAAAGAAGCAGTAGTTGTAGAAGTAGCATTAGAGTAAGGTCTTTTGCTTTGAGTGCGGTTACTTCTATAAACAGAGAGTATTTTGTTCTTTCTGAAAAAGAAAATCATTTTTTAAACATTTAAACGCAACTTTTTGTTAATTGACACTACATGCACGATTTCCAGAAGCCAAAAATGTGCAATTTGCTTCAAGAATTATCTACGTACTTTGTTTACTTTCAGAGATGAGACATTCTAAAATGATCGTAAGATCATTGTTCTCCTTAATCTTTTACCTGTCAGGAAATAAGTGCTAATCCACAGAAAATTTCAAAACTCTGTATCAGTATACAAAAAACCTTCATCTGCAAGGTGGAATTTGTCCCATATTTTCAGAATTATTTTCTGCTGAGGTTCTCACTATAATCTCTTCAAAATTAAGCTTCTTTCCAGAAGCCGAAAATGTGCAATTTGCTTCAAGAATTATCTCCCTACTTTGTTAACTTTCAGAGATGACACATTCTAAAATGATCGTAACATCATTGTTCTCCTTATTCTTTCACTTATCAGGAAATAATTGCTAATAGACAGAAAATTTTAAAACTTTGTATCAGTATACAAAAAACCTTCATCTACAACGTGGAATTTGTCCGATATTTTTAGAATTATTTTCTGCTGAGGTTTTCACTATAATCTCTACAAAATTGAGCTACTTTCCAGAAGCCAAAAATGTGCAATTTGCTTCAAGAATTATCTCCGTACTTTGTTTACTTTCAGACATAAAACATTCTGAAATGATCGTAAGATCATTGTTCTCCTCAATCTTTCACTTATCAGAAAATAATTGTTAATAGACAGAAAATTTCAAAACTTTGTATCAGTATACAAAAAACCTTCATCTACAACGTGGAATTTGTCCCATATTTTTAGAATTATTTTCTGCTGAGGTTTTCACTATAATCTCTACAAAATTAAGCTACTTTCCAGAAGCCAAAAATGTGCAATTTGCTTCAAGAATAATCTTCGTACTTTGTTTACTTTCAGAGATGACACATTCTGAAATGATCATAAGATCATTGTTCTCCCTTATCTTTCACTTATCAGGAAATAATTGTTAATCGACAGACAATTTCAAAACTCTGTATCAGTATACAAAAAGCCTTCATCCACAACATGGAATTTGTCCCATATTTTTGGAATTATTTTCTGCTGAGGTTTTCACTATAATCTCTACAAAATTGAGCTACCTATATTTTTTGGACAGATAGTATGTACAATTGTACATTTCTTGGTTGCCCGTTCATGGCATAGCCCCGGGCATTCGAGTGAATAAACAAAACAAACAGAAGGTTCAGTTTTAATTTAAACAAATGGCTGCAAGGGCGGCTTCTTTGTTGTATTATTTATGCTTGACTGCGTGAAGTGCACGTGCGCCTTTGTGTCATGTCAATGTTTTCCAGAACCCACCAGGTACATTACCTGCTGCAGTCCCTGCATCATCTCCGAGATTTATGCGATCGAGAATACTCGCGGATTCGCTCATTTCAAGACCCTCTTTATCCCCTTCTGTTCTTCCTGGCCGAGGTTTCTCAGATTTTAATAAAGATTCTGAATACTCCCACGTGACCTTGGTTCTAGGATCATCATGCATGTACGTGATACTTCGAAATGCACTTCGAGAGATTCATATCTCCCGGGTAGAAAATTTATTGCGAATTTTTCAAATATTTTTTATATTCGGTACTATGGTAATATCCTTTTAAGGGTCGTTTCGAAACTACTTCACACTGCACAAAAACTACTTGAAATTGCAGAGAAAAAAGTTTCATTTCGAATAAGAAACGGCTCCAAAGTTTACTGAAAAAGAATGAACGATAATTGGTTAATATTGAGCAACACGAATATTGATAGAAATTCATCTGTTTTTCAGTTTTGACATTGATCAAGCGAGTGAAGATAACTACAGTGAGAAATGAGTTTGTAAGAAAATGACCTGAATTAAAAATGAAAACCGAGTTTTTTCTGAGTGCCCAGGTTTTATGACATCAAACATGGAAAATATCGGAATATAAATTTAAATACATTTTTTTCAAAATGCATCAAGAAAATGAAAACTAGTGATTTTAGTTTAAGAGTAAGGCATATAAATACATTATTGTTATAATTTACACATATTTTCCGCTTTTTTAAAGAATTTCTATTTTTCCATCTGTTTTTAAGAAACAATTTTTTCCCTCTGTTTTCGCTTGAATGCGAACTGAATTAATAGAATCCAATAATTAAATCCGACTATTTTATGTTGAAATATAATTCTTTTTAATTGAAAGTCTACAATTATATTTTTAGTATATTCATCTCTTCTGGTAAATATTCTCCTATTTGATTGCAAACCTAAATATTTTGTAGAAAATACGTTTTTTTTGATTGAAAATTAATTCTTTTGGCTGAAAATTTAATTAATCTATATTTTGGCTGAAAATTGATCGCTTTTAGTTAGAAATTCCACTAATAAATTTTTTCTTTCAAATTCATATTTTTTATTAAAAATTCAACTTCTTGAATAACCGTTGAACTACTCGGTTAATCATTCATTTTATCAGTCAAATATTTAACTATTTTCTGACAAACTCGGTTTTTTTAAAATAATTTTTTAAAAATCTTTTTAGCAGAAACTGAATCTTCTTGATTAAAAAATTCAAATACGTGGGGAAAAGTTGAACTACTTTGTTAAAACTTCATTGTATAAGTTGAACATTAATCTGTTTTGATGAAAATTCAACTACCTTTTTTTTAAAAATTCGGTCTTTCGGTTGAAAATTAATTTTTTGAACTGCTAATTTAAGAATTCCGTTTTCGGCAAAAAAAATTTTTTTTTGCCTAAAAATTTAACTATTCTGTTGAAAATTCGTCTTCTATGGTAGAAAATAATTTTTTAGATTAAAAATGCAACTATTCCATTTTTCTTTAAAAATGATAGATTTTAGTTAAAACTCCACCTATTTGGTTGAAAATGAACTTTCTTGTTAAAATTTCAACTATTTTGTTAAAAATTCGTCTTTTTGAGTTAAAATTTTTATTCTTATTCAGGAGAATTAAACTATTCGTTTAAAAATTAATTTTTTCATTGAAACATCTTTTCTGTTAAAAAATGTAACTTTCGTAGAAAATTCGACTGTTTGGCTTAAAATTCAATAATTTTTTTCACTTTTTTCTCTCTCTTCAATGAAAAATCTTTCTCGGTTAAAAATTCATCTCACTTTTGGTTGAAATGTTATCTTTTTTGGTAAAAAGTGCAAATTTTTGGTTAAGAATTAATATTTTCTGGTTAAGGACTGACATATTTTGTTAAAAAATTCGTACTTTTTAGTTAAATTAAAGTTCTTTTGATTCAAAATTAAAAGCTGTGTTACTGGGCATATCAATTATCACAGTTTTCTTTCAGGATTCGTCTTTTCTGTTTAAATTTTACTGTTTTTAATTTAAAATAAAAATATTTTTATGGTTAAAATATTAACTATTATATTTTCCGTTCGAAATTATTCTTTTTGATTAAAGTACAACTACTTGTTTTGAAATTAAACTTTTTTGTTACAAAAGTCTTTTTTTAAGTTTCATCATTTTAATTGAAAATTCAACTTTTTTGTTGAAAATTTATTTATTTGGTTGAAAAGTCTTATTTTTCTGTTGGAAAGGCAACTGTTTGGTAAATACTTGATTTTTGTTTCTTGAAAATTCAACTATTAGGTTGAAAATTGATCTTTGTAGGTCGAAAATTCTACTATGTAGTAAAAATTCAACTATTTTGTTGAAAATTTGATTATTGTGTTGAAAATTCAACTGCTTTGTAAAAAAGTCATATTTTTTTCAAAACTCAATTTTTTTTGTTAAAAATTCGTCGTTTTGGGTAGAAAATTCCTTTCTCTGAAAATAAAAATTCATCTCTTCTGGTATGAATGTTCTAGGTTGAAAGTTCAACTCTCTTCTACAATATTCAACTTTTTAGATTGAAGATTCAACTATTAGATCAAAAATCTTCTGTCCTGGTTGAAAATTCAATGTTTCGAATTTAAAAGTCAACTATTTTCTACAAAATTCGACTGTTTAGCTCGAAAACTCAACCCCTTCGTTGAAAATTTATCTCTTTTGAATTAATTCTCATTCAATATGGTACCTATACATTAATTTTATTTGAAAGAACTCATTCCCCTATATTATTTCCCTATTTTTCCAAAACAAACCCTGTTTTAAGAACATTTCAGGCTTCAAAGTCTGTTAAAATATTACTTTTCTATGTTTTGTGATTCATTTTAGACTTTTATCGAATGAAAAAGAAGAAAAATGTTAATAAAAAATAGGGGTGGGACTGCCTGAATTTCATGCAATATTATAGAGTGAATGACATTATTGTCTATCCTAATTGAAATAATTGAAGAAATTCTTCAAGAGCAGGTTCATCAAAAAACCTAATTGCATAAAAAAAGTAATGACACATAAGAGCAATTGCTTCCTCTCAACAATGTTATCTTCTCCCTCAGATTCCGATCAAGCGACATTCTCTCATGATCAGACACCTTGCATCCAATGTTTAACAAAAAGTGATTTGCCACTCAGATCAAAAACCAATGGAATTTCAATGGGTGAGATCGAAGAGCAATGTAAGATAAAAAAGAAAAGTATTCACTTTCCCTTGTCTAGACCAACTGCTCGACACGCAGAAGGCCCCAGCCTAATGAGGATCTCGTGATGTCCAGTGTACAAAAAGAATCGACTAATAATGTCGCATCAAGGCATGTACGTCCGGCATTGCATGTCAGTCATGAGAATAGGGTGGTCCAATTTTTTTTTTTAATTTTCATACATATCGACTTATAGCTATAGAATTCAAGGGACGAATGAAATCTTCCGAAAAATAAAATTCCCTAATTGTAAAATTCCTGAATAAACGAATTCCCGAATTTGAAAATTCTCGGATAGTAAAATTCCGGAATAATAAAATTTCCGAATAATAAAATTCCCGACAGTTTATGATATTACCGAATTAAAAAAATCCCGAAAAAATGGCTGAATAATAAAATATCCGAACTAGAAAGTTCTCGACTTATAATATTCCTGTCGGAAATTTTATTACTCGGGAATTTTATTATTCGGAAATTGTTCAATTTGGGAATTTTCTCATTCGAAAATTTTTTACTTAGGAAACTTCATTATTTGAGAATTTCATTTTTTGGGAATTTTATTATTTGGGTATTTTACAGTGTCGGGAATTTTACTTTTTGGGATTTTTCAGACGTCCCGAATACGGACCGACTGGAAAATCCCGAAAAATAAAACTCCCGACAGTGTAAAATTCCCGAATAATAAAATTTCCGAATGATAAAATTCCCCACGTGCAAAAATTCCCGAATAATGAAATTCCCGAATGAGAAAATTCCCGAATAATGAATATCCAGAACAGTTTATCATATTACCGTATTGGAAACTTTCCGAATAATAAAATGTCCAAATCATTAAAAATTTCGCGAATTGGAAAATGCCCAAATAATAAAATACCCGGATTGGAAAATTTCCGAATAATAAAATTCCTGAATGAGAAAATTCCCAAATAATAAATTTCCTGGACATTTTATAATATTACCGAATTGAAAAATTCTTAAATAATAAAATTTTCGAATAATGAAATTCCCGAATAATAAAATCTCCGAATCATGAAATTCCCGAATTGTAAAATGCCTAAATAATAAAATTCCCGAATGAGAAAATTCCTAAACAATAAATTTCGCGAACAGTTTCTAATATTATCGAATTGGAAATTTCCCGACTAATAAAATTTTCGAATAATAAAATTTCCGCATCATAAAATTCCCGAATTGGAAAATGCCCAAAGAATAAAATTCCCGAATAAGAAAATTCCCGAACAATAACTTTTCCGAACAGTTTATAATAT
>JAABKJ010001109.1:0-31615 GCA_011634705.1 Andricus grossulariae
ACATCTTGCTAAATAAAGCGTGATTCAGAAAAAAGAATTCTTCCTCTGATCTCTCTAGTAGCTCAGTGGTTAGAGCATCTGACCGGAAATCAGTTAACCTGGTGTTCGAATCCCAGCGGATTGAAAGGAGAAGATCTTTTTTCTGAATAAAAATTTAATTGAAACATTTCAATGGATTTCCATGGTTTTTAATAATTTTATGGAATTTGAACAATTTTTAATGCGGATTTAAAGAATTTTTTAGAATATTGGAAGATATGGAACAATTTTATCAGATTTCTGAGGATTTCAATGATTTTAAGGGATTTTAAAAGCCGTAAAAGGTATTTTAATAAAATTTCCAGGATTTCAGAAAATATCAAATTTCATAGAATTTCACGGGATTTGATAATAGTTTAATGGAAGTTAAAGAATCTGTTTAGTGTAAGCGAGGGATTTCATAAGATTTCAAAGATTTAAAGAGATTTTCAAATATTTTGTGCAAATCATTTGAAATACTTTGGAAATCACCCTAAATTTTTATTAATTCATACTGAATTCTTTTGAATACTCTTGATTCTTTAAATACACTTAAATTCTTCTGAATTCACTCAATTCTACTGAATTCAATTTTTTTTTACTTTTATTTTTTGAATTAATTCTGAAGTCTTTTAAACTTACATTGAATTCTTAAACATTTCAACTTGAATTTTATTTTCCTTACATTCCTTCAAATTCTCTTCAATTTTAATGAATTCAATGGAATTTTTTAGGTTTAAAAATTGTTTCCAATTTATTTGATTTTTTTAAAATTTATCTTAAATTGCTTAGATGTCTTATGAATCGAATTTTTTTAATTCTTTCGAATTCTTTTCCATTCCAAAGAACATTAGCCAGACTGTTAATGCACATTAGTCACTTTTTAGATTGTAGGGTTTCGTCGCCCCGGGCAGAAAACCGCCCGTCGTATTTTTTTCCTAGAAGGGGAAGTAAGGGAAAATGTGGGTTGGATAGTAGTGGAAGTGAGTGGAAGGAAAGTATGTGAAACGAGAGGAAATAAGAGTAAATGAGAGGAGGGGGAGTAAGGGTAGTGAGGTGATATGTGGGGAGGGGAACTAGAGTAAAAGGGGGATGAGGAAATTAGAGGTGGAAAGGTAGTCTAAATTAGGGAGGGGAAGTAGGATAAGTGAGTGCGAGGGGAAGGATGAGAAATTATTAGAAATAAGGATGAGTAGAGGAGGGGTAGTGATGACTGGGGAAGGAATATAGGGGTAGAGGAGTGTTTGGAGGGGCAGCGGGGTGAGGGGGAAGTAGAAGAGGAAGAAGTTGGTGTAGCAGGGGGTGAAATGAAGGTTGGGGAAGTAGGGCAAGTGAGCAGATATGAGGGAAGAATAGTGATGGAAAATGAGTGGTGGGGAGGTATGTGAATTTTGGGGAGGGACAGTAGGGGAAGTTAGTTGAAATGAGGGTGTTGGGCTAGTAGGGTAGTGCGGATGAGTAGGGGAGTTGAAGTAATATCTGGGGAAGGGTAGTAGGGGTAGGGTAGTGTTAGCTCTGGAAGTGAGAAGAGGGGAAAGAAGTTGTTTAAGAGATGGGTGGAGTGAGGGAAGGGGAAGGTGAGTGTTAGCTGTTGAAGTGAGGAGAGAGGGGAATAGAGGAGAAAGAAGTGGGAAGCGAAGGGTGAAATGAGGGGAGGGGAAGTAGTTGATTGTAGGAGGAGTAGGGGAGGGAAATTATGAGAGTGGGAGGTTTGAGCGACTTAATTAACGTCTTAATAACTTACGAAACCCTTTTTTGTAGGAGCGCGGAGCCTACTTTGACTAATTTTTAGGTTAGAAATGAGAAATTTTGGTCACTTCTTCAGTTTTTTTCAAGTAAATTTGACTGTGACAGGCCTGAGAATGATAAATTACAAGTTTATAAATTTGAATAAAAATTGCTGCATTTCATTTATAAGGGATTCTACTATATTAAATATTTTAAAAGTTTAGAATTTTTGTCTTCAAATATTAATGATCGGGGGAAATAAAAATTAGTGAGGGAAAAGTCAGTAAATTTTGAAAAAGATGTTGTGCGGTCACCCGGGAATTGCCGTTAAACTGAAGTCCTCGTTTGTTTGCGATACTGATTGGTTCGTTACAGGATGAACTTGAGTTTATGTATATTTTACAAAGTTTCTTGGTAAATAACGTCAGTCCACATACCTCCTATAGTTTTGATATCCTGTAGGGAATTTAAGGCTGGGATAAGCTCCAATCAAATATCTCCGTGAGATTTGTTTGGAAGGAGTTTGCATAATACTCCAACATGAAACCACTAAACTTTCAAAATCAATAAATTCATCCGCTTCGATAAATTCAGGAATTCGCATTTCAATGTTTCCGATATAGTGGTCAGTTTCAAATAAAATTTTCTACTGATTACTTTTTTTTACTGATAACACTATTTTGTTACTATTCCGAAAAAATTACACTAAAGACACTATTTTCTCACAGTTGCTATTTTAACGAAGAAAATATTTTCATTTTGAATCAAAAACAGTTGAATCCTCAACCAAAACAGATTAATTTTCAACCAAACAATTACATTTTTAACCAAAAAGATGAGCTTTTCACAAGACTGTTCAATTTTCAACCAAATAATTGAATTTTCAACAACAAAAGATGAATTCTTAGCACAGATGTTTAATTTTCTATCAAAAAAGAAGAATAAAATACATACATTTTTCAGCAAATAGTTGAATTTGTAACCAAAAAAGATCAATTTTTTACCAGAAAAGTCGAATTTTCAACAACATACATCAATTTTTAAACAAATAGCTAAGTTTTCTACTAAGAAGATTAATTTTTCCCCAAAAAGAAAAACGAATTAATAAAAAATTACATATATTTCCAACTAAATTTTTTTAACTATATAAGTCGAACCTGGATTTAGCGCCGGTTTTGCGGCTGACCTTGACGTTAAATCCAGAGATTCGGAACTATTTTGTCTCTCTCCTGTTTTATCTCTCTCCTGTTTCTCTCTCTGTTTTGTCACACCTGAGTGCACACCGCACGTCACCCGCAAACGCCTCTCGCGTATCCCCACGGCGCGGCGTCAATTCTCGGAAGGGCACAATCCAGGGGAGCTAAATCCGGGTTTCACTGTATTTGCATTTTCAAACTAAAAATTATCCATTTTTAACCAAAAATGTAGTAATTAAACTTTCATTTAAGAGAATTATTTTCAACAAAAAGAAACGAATTTTCTACAAAACTGTTTAGTTTTTTACCAAATTGTTTAATTTTCCACCAAGTCGTTGAATTTTTAAGCCAAAAAGACGAAATTTCTACAAAACAGTTCAACAGTTTCAAATAAAATTACGAATCTTCGACAAAAAAAAAGAACTTTCAAGAAAGTAATTAAACTTCTCAAGCATGAAGTTAAATTTTCAAAATTAAAAGATTAATTCTCAACAAAAAATGTAATAGTTGATATTTAAAAAAAAAAAATTAATTTTGAATAAAAAACAGTTGGATTGAACCAACGAAAACGATTTTTTAACAACATACTTGAATCTTCAACTAAAATAGATTAATTTTCAACCTAAAAAATGGATTTTCCATAAAAAAAAAGAAATTTTAGCAAAATAAATCAATTTTCAACCAATTAGTTAAATTTTTTACCTAATTGTTGAATTTTCGAGCCAAAAATACGAATTTTCTACAGAACAGTTGCATTTTCAAAATGAAACTTAATTTTCGGCTAAAACAGATTAATTTTTAACCAGACAGTTGCATTTGTAAATAAAGGAGGACACATTTTCACAGAAAGAAATGAATTTTCAAACCAAAATGATGAATTTTCAAGCCAAAAAGACGAATTTTCGACAAACAGTTGAATTTTCAACCAAGAAGTATACCTTTATAACAAAATTGTTGAACTTTCAATAAAATATTTCAATTTTGAACCAAATAATAAAATTTTTAACTCGAAAAGATGAATTCTTTACCAAAAATTTAATAGTAGACTTTTCAGCCAGAAAGAATGAACTTTCAACCAAAAATAGTCTGATTGTCTTATTGGGTTCTATTAGTTTAGTTCGCATTTACGTGAAAAAAAAACGAAAAGAGAAGGAAAATATGGACAGAAATAAATAGAAATTTTTCCTAATTTATAGACTAAAGAATAACATTTTAAATTAACATTGAAGTTAATTTTCCATTGCACACTTTTTGATTTCGGACTATACATTTTTAAATTCGGACAACATATTTTTTCAAATTTTTGACACTATTTACGCTATTTTTCATCCAATTTTCGTACAATATATAACTGTTCTTAAGGGTCTTGTAAAGATATTGTTCAAATTTCATTCAAAAAAGAAATTTTTCTTTGAAGTTATTAATAATCAAAGTTTTGATCCGTATACACACTCCCGATGGGGTAATTATGAATCCAAATTTTTATTTGTTAATAAAATGATGTACAATTTTTTTTTCTTGGGTCCAGATCATATGTAAATCTTTGTTTAGGCATTACAGAGTATAACAAAATTAATTTTACTTTTTAATTTTTTTTAAGAATACCTTGGTATGTTTTAGAAAAAAGAAATGTTTGCAGTTTATAGGAAGGAGAATCTTTTAAAGAATTATATTTAATACTTTTTATAATTTTCCATTAAGTTAATATGATTTGTAATATAGTTTTTAAATGCCTTTTCCCCACAGTTATAAAAGTTAACGTCAAGATCGTTCAATTTCCAACGAATATCATATTTTTAGACTAGGTTGCATCTATCTATAGATGTGATGTGTGATAAAAGTGACACTGAAAAAAAAAGGTTTAGCTGGGACAGCTAAACCATTTTTTTCAGTGGTTGGTTATAGATAACCATCACTTTCCTATCTTTCACTTCCTGATACAAAAATATCAATTTATTATTTATTTTTTTATATTTATTATTTTTCTGAATTCTTCTGACTTCTAGGTGAAATTTCAAAGCACACTTTACGCTACGAATTGACCCGCTGCAAAATTTCAAAAATTTCACTATATCCGCCAAAAAAATTAAAACCTATTTGATCCATAATTACCCGGTTTGACAGTAGCTAAAATATTTGCAGCGATAATTTATATTTTTCACGCACGATTTTTTTTGGAACAAATAAATGGGTTTCAAAATTTTTTAATTTCAAAAGATTTTCTCTGGCGGTCGGAAGTTAGGGACAAAAGTTAGAGACGAAATTTTTTTAATGCCCTACTTTTGGCTAGTAAATTAGTCTCCAAACCGCACAAACTGCTCGCTGGAAAAATAGACTTTAAATATTCCCTTTTCATGAGTCTAACCGTAAGTCCATTTAATTCTCATCCTCGTCACCGGCAGCTTTAATCCGCTCTACCTTTCAACTTTCGGCATCAAACGAGAGGCGAATTTTCCACAAAATAAAAAAAATTGAATTTCAATTTTTCGTACTTGCGGCTGATAAATATCAGCTTGTGAATCTCTGAGACGAAAATATACTGCATTTTGCAGAACATTATGAGAAAATAAAACAATAAATTGACTTTCTTGAGTATTTGATTTTTTTAAGTTCATGTTTTTTGGTCCTTCCAAAATTCAGTATACTATTATTTCTGTATTTTACTAAAGGATATGGATTCAGTTCTCCAAAAGAATATTTTTAATCGATTTTGAGTATTTCGTAATCATTGTTGAAACATATACTAAACAGTAGGGTGGGCCAAAACAAAACTCAAAATTATTAGATTCATTGGTAATAGCACTGAACATTTTTTATGGCATCAAGTTGCCGAAAAAAATATTTTTCGAAAATATTTTTGAGTTTCAAACAAACTTTTGTTCTATTTTTATGGATCCTGATACATCAGCCATTTTACACAAGATCCGTAAATATCCGTTTACACAGGATCCGCAAAAATATTTTTAAAATTTTGTTTGAAACTTTGAATTGTGTGGGTATGTTTTTCCTGGTTCAAAATTCATTTCATTGGTTGAAGATGTAACTATTTTATTGAAAATTCGTTTTCTTTTGTTGAAAATTAATTTTATTAACTGAAAATTTAACTATTCCATTTTTGGTTAGAAATTGCTCGCTTTTAGTTGAAACTGCAACCCTTTGGTTGAAAATTCATGTTTTTTTAAAAATTCGTCTTTTGGTGCAAATTATTCTTCTTGATTGAAAATTAATTTTTTGAATTGAAAATTTAAGTATTCCATTTTTGGTTGAATATTAATTTTTTGACCTGACAATTTAACTGTTCCGCTTTTTACATGAAAATTGATCGTTTTTAAATGAGAACTCAACTGTTTGATTGATAACGATAGATCTTTTTTTTCTGAAAATTCGTCTTTTTTGCTTAAAAATCCAACTTTTTTGCAAATTTGACTTTTTGGGTTGAAAATTCTATTACTTGAGTAGAAAATTCAACCATTTGATGGAAAATTAACTTTTTGGTTGAAAATTTATATTTACGGTCTAAGAATTCAACAAATTGGTTGACATTTTTTTCGTTCTTGACTGAGAAATCTTTATTGGTTTAAGATTTAATTCTTGTTGAAAATTTATGTTTTGGTTTGAAAATTCAACTTTTTTCATTTAAAATTAAAATCTTTTTTGGTTGCAATGCCAACTACTACATTTTTGTTGAGAATTAATATTTTTTGGTTTAATTTAGCTGCTTTTCATTAAAAATTCAATGTTTTTTTTTTGAAATATCAACTATTACATTTTTTAGAATTCATCTTTTTTTATAAAAAATTCAATTACTTGTTTGAAACTTGAACAGCTATGATGAAATTTTGGTATTTTTTTAATATTCGTTATTTTAGTAGACATATCATCTCTTTGGTTGAAATTTTAACTATTTTGTTCAAAATTCGTGTTTTTTTTTGTTTATAATTAATTTACTCAATTAAGAGTTGAACTATTCTATTGTTGGTTAAAAATTGATTTTTTGTTGAACATTCATTTTTTGCTTGAAAACGGCAATTGTTTTGTAGAAAATTCAACTTTTTGGGTTGAAAATTCTATTAGTTTAGTCTAAAATTCAACTGTTTGGCGGAAAATTAACTTTTTGGTTGAAAGTTTTTTTAACATTTGACTGAAGAATCTTTTTTGGTTTAAGGTTCAATTATTGTTGAAAATTCGTCTTTTTGGTTTGATAATTCAACTTTTTTTATTAAAAATTAAATTTTTTGGTTGAATTAGCAACTACTACATTTTTTGTTGAGAATTCATCTTTTTGCTTGAATTCTACTGCTTTTTATTTAAAATTATCTTTTTTTGTTTGGAATATCAACTATTGCATTTTTTGTTGAGAATTCGTTTTTTTAGATCAAATCAACTATTTGCTTTTTTTTCAAATATTCATTTTTTTAGTTGATATTCCATCTATTTGGTTGAAACTTTATCTATTTTGATGAAAATTCGTTGTTTTTTTGTTTGTTTCATAATTAATTTATTTGACTAAGAGCTTAAATTTTTAATTTTTGGTTTAAAGTTTATATTCAACAATTGGGTGAAAAATTCAACTATTTTGTTGAAAATTCGCCCGATTTTTTTAAAGTCCAACTATTTGGTTTTAAATGCAACTACTTGGTTGATAATTATTATTTGTTTTTAAATGTAACTATTTGCTTTGAAAATTCATCGTTGCAGGTTGCAAATTCAAATAGTGGGTTAAAAATTCAACTATTTTGTGGAAAATTTAATTATTTTGTTCAAAATCCAAATATTTTGTTAAGGAGTGATCTCTATTAATCGAAAATTCATCATTTGGGTAGAAAATTCGTCTGTTTTGCTTGAAAGTTCAAGTATTTGGTTGCAAATGCAACTGTTTGGTCTAAAATTATTTTTTCTTGTTTGTTGAAAAATTTTATTTTCAGATTTAAAAGTCAACTCTTTTGTTAAGAATTCGTCCGATTTTCTTGAAAGTTCAACTATTTAGTTTTGAATACAATTATTTGTTTGATAATTATTTTTTAATTTAACTATTTGGTTTGAAAATGCATCTTTGTAGGTTGAAAATTCAACTATTTTGTGGTAAATTTAATTATTTTGCTCAAAATTCAAATATTTTGTTAAAACGTTATCTCTTTTGATAGAAAATTCATCTATTTAGTTGAAAATTCGTCTGTTTTGGTTAAAAGTTTTTGGTCGCAAATGCAACTGTTTGGTCTAAAAATTTTTGAAAATTCATCTCTTTTGGAAGAAAATTAAGCTTTTTTGGTTGAAAAATCAACTATTTTGTTAAAAATTCAATATAGCTTGAAAGATGGTACCTATACATTAATTTATTTAAAATAATTTGTTCCCCTATTTTCGTGAAAAAACACCCTATTTCCCCTGTTTTGAGAGAGTTTTGTGCTGTGAAGTGATACTATAGTTATATAAAATTTCGATTAAATTGCAGAAATGTTTGCTGCTGGTTTAATACTGTTTACTATCCAGTTGAGTGGTGAATGCTAGATATAAATCCAAGCGCAATGTTACATCCAACTTTGATTCAATTTGAACTAGGTTTCTCTATTTTTACCCTCTGCTCGGTCTGTAAAAGGGGTATCGACTATTGACTATTGGAATATATCTGCAGTGGTTTCAAACGAGTTTTAAAGTTTCCGTTAACTCTGTTCCGAAGCAGTAGCTGCTAAGTTAACCATTGAGAAAGTTCCAGAGTTCTTCCTTCATACTTGGAACTTTGACGGTGACGGGAAACCAATAACCTGACCCCATATTCCCCTCTGTGCCCGCGATAAACTACCCTTTCTACTAGAACTCCTCACCCCTCCCTCAAATCCCGGAGTTCAACCAATAGCCGTCAGGGTCGGTGACAAATGTTTGTTCGTTCGCTCTTTGGCGATGAAGATGGCCAGAAAGTGCCCGAATGCAGAGCTTTTCTCAGATACTGTGATTTATCCCCATTAAAGGATTCGCAAACGACTCAAACTTTGGAAATCGTAAAATCAGCTTCAGACGTTTTCGGTCTTTTATAGGAATCTCATTTTATTTAGTGTCCTCTATTAAAATCACTATTTTATTAGGAAAGCTTTCATAAATCCTAAAGAAGTTTTTAAGGAGATTTGGGGTCTGACGAGATATCATTTAAATCAAGTAGGCAAGATTAAAGCGAAATTAAGGTGCTTGTTTTGATATTTAAAAATTATTTCACACGAGAAAAGGTTTCATTGCCTATTCAAATATATTATTTCATATTTAGTATAATCTATGACAGATGATGCCTTTGTGAAACGCTTCGCCTGGGATGATTTGCTACAGAAATTGATCAACGACCTGTGTCGGGGCTGTGTTGCGACTGTTCCGGAACGAACATGTTGCTGAAATAAGCCACACGAGCGTTATAGATTGATCTAAAATTTATACCTACCCCTTTATACCTTCTCCTACCCTTCCCTTTCTCACTTTCCTCACATGAATTTCTTGATCCTCGGCATTATAACGAGGCTGGAACCGAATGAGTTACACTTACCCGCAAAAGGGATGTAGCTTAATGGTATAAAAATAAAACAATAAAATAAAACGATCAATAACAAACCCTTTCACTTATCTATATTCCCTTCCCAACCCTTTCCCCTACCACTCTAAAACCCCTCCCCCTTTTTCTTAACACTAATTTTCCTCCCTTCATCACTCATCCTCTTATTGTCCCTTCCTCTTACCATTCGATTCTTCCGACCCATAATCTCACCTCTTTCCCCTCCACTCGCCGCCCCCACTCCTTTCCCTTTCATTCCCTAACGCTCCTAATCCGTATTTGCTACTCCTCTCCCTCCCTCCCAACAGCTCTACCGCTTCCTCATCCTCATACCACTCATCTCCTTACGCATATTCCCTTTTCCCTCTCCACTAATTTTTCTAACCTCACTATTTATCCACTCTTCACCCCTTTCCCTCACTCTTCTTATCTCAACACTCACAGATTTTCCTCCCCCATTTCACCTCCCCTCACCACTCACCCCCTTTTCACCTCTTTCTCTTACAATTCGACTTACCCGACCCATCATCTTTCTCCTTTCCCCTCCCTTCGCCCCTCCTACTCCTCCCCTCTCATTCTGTAACCCTCGAAATGCATATTTTCTTCACCCTTTTATCCCTCCCCTCACCCTTACCACTCCCTAACCATTCCGTTTATCACTTATCCCTTACGCCTGTTCCCTTTTCCCTCACCACTAATTTCTCTACCATCACAATTAATCCCCTCTTCACGCCCTCCCCTCACTCTTTTAATTATCTCACTCCTCACAGATTTCCCTCCTCCTTTCCACTCCTTTTTTTAAATTTTCTTTCGTTTTCATATTCGTTTTCGTTACTATCAAATTTTTTACAATATGATCATTTCGACGTTTTTTCTTTGTAGGAAGAGAAGGTACTTAAATTTTGGAAATCATTAAATTCAGACTTCCAGTTTTTATGCTAGCGATTTTCTAAAAAATTGCATTGAATCGTGATTTTTTATTATAAAACCAGGGTGTGTACTGTATACTCATCTGAAAAATCTGAAATTATCAGAAAATTTTGATGATCAGGGAATTTTTTAGAGCTTGCTGAAATTTTTTTTTCCAGTGTTATATTAAATTAAATGACAATGTTTTTTTATTTATAAAAGTAAAAGTATAGAACTGGATTGTTAAATTTAGTTTTAAGTACCTTTGAAAGTAATAAAAAATTTGTTTTAATTATTGTTCAAAATAATTTTTAATCATACAGTTGCATTTTTAACCAAACAAGATTATATTTCTGCAGAAGGAAAAAAAATTTCAAATTTTTTGAGTAGGGAAAGAGAAGAAATTTAATAAAATTGTTGAATTTTTAGTCAAAAAGAGGAATTTTCAACGAAACAGTTGAATTTTTAACCAAATTGTTTAATTTTCAACATATAAAGATAAATTTTCAGCCAAATGGTTGAATTTTCAAACAAAAAAAGAATAAACTTCAACCAAAATAAGGTGTATTTTTAACAAAATAGTCAAATTTTTAACCAAATAGTTGTACTTTCAGCTGAAAAGATAAATTTTCAAACAACTAGTTGAATTTTAAAATAAAAAAGATAAACAGAAAAAACGAATTTTCAACAAAATTGCTTGAATTTCCACCGAAGAGATGAAATGGCAACCTCAATGCCAACTAAAGTAATGAATATGAAAAAAAAAGAATTCTTAACGAAAAATGTAGTGGTTGCGGTTTTAACCAAAAACTATTTTTAGTTGGAATAAAAAATAACATTTGTATAATAATCAAACCAAAAAGACGAGTTTTCAACAAGAATTGAATCTTAAACCAAGAAAGATTTCTCATTCTAGACAGAGAATAAATTTCAACCATATTGTTTACTTTTCAAGACGTAAATATAAATTTTCAACCTAATAGTTGAATTTCCTACTAAAATAATAGAATTTCTAACGCAAAAAGTCGAATTTTGAACAAAACATTTGAATTATCAAGCAAAAAAGTCGAATTTCCAACAAAAAATATAATTATTGATGAAATAGTTGAGTTTTCATCTAGAAACGATCAATTTTGACCAAAAATGAATTAGTTAAAGTTTCAGTTAGAAAAATTAATTTTCAACAATAGAAAATGAATTTTTAATAAAATGATAAAAAAATATGAACTTTCAACGAAAAATAGTTGGCTTTTCTTATCGGGTTCTATTAATTCAGTCCGCATTTAAGTGGAAAAATGAGAATAAGGGGAAAGACTGTGAAGGCTGCGATTAATGATTAGGAATCTTGATAATTTATATATTTGATATATTTATAGACTATTTTAAAAAGTTGTTACAGTATTTACACTATTTTTTATCTCTAAAGTTAGCCCGAGGCCTGTACATAGATTGTGACAACTGCAAATGCGCAAAATGTCTCTAATTTTTTTATTGGAATTTTGTAAAACATCACTCATTGTACTAAAATTTCAAAAAGTAATTTTTGAAAATCATCCAAAAATTGTTTTAGTTTTTTTTTCTTGAGTTACTTCTGGATATTGTTGGCCTATTTTTTGTTTCAACTGAAACTGAAAGGACCTAATCATCTAACTTCGTGGGTGGTTCATAATGAAAAAGGTCAAGGCCTAGTTCTGAAATTAATGTCTGGAAAAGTTTTTCTAGAATCTAGGTGCCTGAATAATGCCTATCCTATTCTCGGTAAATTATGAATGATTGTGGGAATGGCAACAGCCTTTTGTCGATGAAGATAATTGCAGTCTGCTGTAGCCTGCAGCTCGAGAAGTGGCGTAAATAGTTAAAGTACGAAATGTCTCCTTCCTCAGTCCTCTTTTTGCGATAAGCAAATTTAACATCGCCTCTTTCCTTTTGTCCCTACTAAATGAAAGTACGTGTGCCTTACCCTCGTTAACTGCTGAAAAGCAAGTAAATTTACTCAGCCCTCTAAGTGATAGCGTGATTCAAATATTCAGAATTAGTACTCTGATACTAACTTCCTTCTAATTTAGCAGATGTTAATTAACAACCACAAACTTATGTCATACCTTTGATATCTTTCATTTTACAAATACTACTTTTACACTTACTATAATATTGTGCGAGCTCTAATTGTACTTTTCCGAGAAAGAAAACTCTGTTCGTTCTCCAGGAAATTGACAGGAGACATTGAGCTCAGTCTGTTGGCTATATATTTAACCAAATGGAAGAGGGAAAGTAATTTACAACAGGAAAAGCAAAGTGATTTTAAGATTAAAGTGGGATGTTCATTGCTAATATTATTTAGAATGAGAGATCGCTTGAGTAAGTTTAGGAGCGATCTGCCTTCTTGGTCTGGCGGATCGTAGTTTTATGGACTTCGCTTCGGCGATGGCGCACCACTCGCGTCGCTGAAGAGTGGGGGTTCACCGGCGAGGATCGTTTCGTCGATGTCGCTAAGAGGGGGCTTCACGCGATTGGTTCGCTTTCGCCACGTAAAATTCTACAATGGTTGAACAAACAGCAAAACCGCGCTTGCGCTGTAAGTTACCAGGGGAAATTGAACTTTTTACTAATTGGCACGAAACAGCGAAACCGCGCTTGACCTGTAGGTTGTCAGGGGAAATTGAACTTTTTACTGATTGGCGTGACTCAGTTTCTTCTAAATCGAATGACAAATTGAGGTTAGAATGCCCGGGCGACGAAAGAAAGAATCTCAGGTGTTCGCCAAATATTATTATACCATTAAGCCATTTCCGTTTCGTGGTAAGCGTGACTGACTCGGTGAGGAAGGGAGTAATGTGGGGAGGGGTATAGTTTTTTAGATTGATATAGAATTCCGTGTTACTTATTTAAAAAACACGTTCGTTCCGCCTCAGTGAACACCGCACCCATCGAAAAACTACAGAAAAACATGATTTGAGAACGTCGTATATCATTTATAGATGTTCCTCTAATTATAGGGAAAAACTCCAGTAAATTCAATATAAATTACTCTAATTTTTCTAAATTACATGCAATTTTTTAAAATTAGCGAATTATTTTGTTTATTAACAAAATGTCACTCACCGCATGTGACATAATCCGACACCGTACTTTCAATATTATTAAAATATTTAAACAGGGTAGCCGCAGATCAGGAAAAAAATCCTGGAAATCAGGGAAAACTCAGTTTTTATTGTTGAAGTATGAAATGTTACAATTTTCGTTGAGGATCTTCATTGCGGAAAAGCGAGAAAAATTCTTTCGATATTTTCGTGACCCGGCTGAAAAAGTTTGAGAGGATTTGATAAAAAAGAAATGAATACTTTTTAATCCGTTTTCTGTATCCACAATTTTAAGAATTTCCTTTATATTTCTATCAAGCGCTTTTGATAGAAAGTCTATAAAAATTAATATTCAATTAATTAATAATACTAATACATTTTAATATACTTCTTTTTGGAGGAATCCCATACAATTTTCGAAAATATTATATTCATAATTCCTTTCCTTTTTATTGTGTTTTTTTTTATGTAAATCAAATCAAAACTGTCAAAATTTATCGGAAAATCTCACACCTTTCTATCAACATTGTCTCATTACAACTCTGTCAAGCCGTATCACCCAACAAAGTTGTATCTAATGATATGTCTCTAAATCTCGAAAATTTACATCAAACTATATCCGTTGTCAAATCTTATACTTCTTCTATCAGCAGTTTTTTATCGAAACTATCAAATCTCATTCGCACCAGACTTGTATCAAATCCTATTTTTCGGAACCTAGAAGATTTCTATTGAAATCTACTTCTCGAATAGTCTTATACTTTTTTCACCAAAATATTGTTACTAAAACTCTTATCAAATCTTATGCAATGAGAATCTGTTGATAAAAAAGTATAAGATTTCTCAATGGACAGAATTTGATAGAAATTTCCAAAATTGTGGAAGACAAGACTTGATAACAATTTTGGGTTGATAAGATTTGATGGAGGCTTAACGAGAATCTCTTCATAGAAAAGTATTAGATTTCTCGATGGATTTTTTTGAAATTTCCAAAATTGTGGAATATACAAGTTCCTCGTGGATAATATTTAATAGAGGTTTGATGAGAAATTCTTGATAGAAAAGTATACGGTTTCTCAATGGATAGAATTTGATAGAAATTTAAAAAAAAATGGATGATAGGACTTGATACCAGTTCCTTGTGGCTAAGATTTGATATAGGTTAAATGAGAATCTCTTCATAGAAATGTATAAGATTTCATGATGGATTTTGATAGAAATTTCCAAAATTGTGGAATATACAAGTTCCTCGTGGATAATATTTGATAGAGGTTTGATCAGAAATTTTTTATAGAAAAGTATAAGATTTCTCGATGGATTTTTATAGAAATTTCCAAAATTGTGGAATATACAAATTCCTCGTGGATAATGTTTGATAGAGGTTTGATGAGAAATTCTTGATAGAGAAGTATAAGATTTCTCAATGGATAGAATTTGATAGAAATTTCGAAAATAATGGTAGATAGGACTTGATACCAGTTTCGTGTGGATAAGATTTGATGGAGGTTTAATGAGAATCTCTTAATAGAAAAGTATAAGATTTCTCGATGGATAAAGTTTTATAGAAATTTCCAAAATTGCGGAAGACGTGACTTGATACGAGTTTCGTGTGGATAAGATTTGATAAAGTTTTAATAACATATCTTGGTAGAAAAGTATAAGATTTCTCGATGGACAGAATTTGACAGAACTATCCAACAAATGTGCTGATAAATTTGGATCCTTGAAATTCGTTAGATTGAATTAGATAGGATTTTCTCAAATGTGCTGGTAGAATTTGATTCGTGTAATTTTTTTGATTTAATTGGACAGGATTGTATCAACTGTGCTCATAGAATTTTATGTAAGTTCTAATCGCCTCTTTAAATTCCCCTTGAATACAAATGAATATTTTCTGTCCATGAATAAATTTCCAGACAATTGAAATAATTAAATGTTAAGAATTCGAGAATTCTTGGATGGGATATTCGGAATTCCTGAACGTGTAAGTTAACAGAAGGAAAGCAGACTATTCGGGAAGATTTGCTCCGAGGGAATTTAGCCTTAGGTCCATAGGAAATAGGAACAAGCCTATTCTGCTTCGAATGCACTTGGAGCTCAAGTAAACCTTCAAGAGGAGCGACGTTATTCCAAATTAATGGATTTTACCCCGAGGCAAATCCTACCCTCATTGAAAGCCGTCCACATTGTTCAAGAAGTTCTCGTCCTCGTAATTGGCCGCCTTTTAAATCGTTAACTCCGAGTATTGAATTTAAAACATGTCCTCATCAATCTCTTCCCTAGAGGCTCGGATCTTCAAATTCAGACAGTTCTGCATTTTTCAGGCATTTTATTTCATCAATTTTTAATTCTAGAGTGCTTTTCAACTTTAAAACTCTTGTGTCTAAAGTTGGTTGACGTTGAAATGTTTTCAAATATGAATACTTTCAAATGAAGTTGAATGCTGAGTTGAATAAAAAATATAAAGTATAATCAAGTAAAAATCACTGGAGGAATTATTCTTTTTTCAATAAAAATCTTTCTGAAAAAAGGAACATCCTTCAACTCCGCTGGGATTCGAGCCCAGGATCTTTCGTTTGTCGGATGACTGCTCTGACACTGATCTTCGGAGTAGTCCGACAAACTGAAGGTCCTGGGCTCGAATCCTAGAAGAGTTGAGAGGCTTTTCTTTTTTTTTGTACAGAGAATTTTATTTAAGGTTTTATTTCAAATACCTACAGGGTGTCTACTAGCCGAAACTGACTATTAACTAAAATAATTATTAATTTCAATATCAAAATAGATTAATGGCTGATGTAGTTTAGTAGTTGGGTAGTGTAATACTCATCATTATCCCTTGGGGATTGTCTCTAGTTCCTGTCGATACAACAAACGATAAACGTCCTGAATTTAACTTACCGTAAAGCCGGTATACGATTATCAACTAAAACCCTAATTCGGCCAGTTAAACCTAGTTTGCGGGAAGTAATGAAATGCCATCCAGACGCAAATTCAGTTCAGTGATATTCAGTTCTATTATACAATCGGGAACAGAGCCCAAATACTAAATCGATCAAGAAATCAATTTCAGGCCTCGGACTCACCTCACTATTGACACTATTTGACACTTTTAGAGTGATTACACTATTTTGCTACTATGTCGACAAAAAATACACTATTTTTTCTCAATTGTCTGCTAATGCCAATATTTCTTTACTTTTCCTTCAAAAAATCATCGAAAAATAATGTTTGATAATTGGGAGAGGGTGACCCTACTAACTCACTTTAAATCAAAAACAGTTGAATAGAACCAGAAAGGACGAAATTCCAACAAAATAATTGAATCCTCAAGCAAAAGAGATTAATTTTCAAACGAACAGTTGAATTTTTAACCAAAAAGATTAGCTTTCTACAAAACAGTTAAATTTTTAACCGAATAGTTTAATTTTCTACCGAAAAGGTGAATTTTCAATGCGGAAGATTAACTTTTTTCAAAAAATGATAAATTCTCAACGAAATATATCAAGGTTTAACTAAACAATTGATTTTTCAATTAAGCAGATTAATTTTCTACCAAAAAAGACGCATGTTCAACAAACTACATAAATATTACACTAAATAGTTTTTAACAATGGATGTGACGTGGGTCCCACTTTAATTTAGTCAATTCTTAGTACAAATAAATTTTTATTGAAGAGAATTAATTTTCAATTAGAACAAAAATTCAACAAACAAATTTAATTTTGTACCAAATAGTTGAATTTTCTAAAAAATTGCTGAAATTTCAATGAATATGAATTTTCAACAAAAGTGTAATTTTCAACGAAATAGTTCAATTTTTAGTTGCAAAAATTATTTTTTAAACAAACAACAATTTGTCAACCATAATTGTGTGTCTTCAACCACAAAAAATTTATTTTCTGTCAAAAAAGGCAAATTTTTAACCAAATTGTTTAGTTTTCGAGACGAAAGTACAATTTCTACAGAAAGAGCTAAATTTTTCAAGCCAAAAAGATAAATGTTCAACCAAAAGTTTAATTTTCAACTAAGAAAGATGAATTTTCAAGCAAAAAGGATGACTTTTCTACCATAAAAGATTAATTTTCTATCCAAAAAGGTCAATTTTGCATTTTCAGTCAAATAGTTGAATTTTCAATTTAAAAAGGTGAATTTTTCAGAAGACAGTTGAATGGACAACCTGAAAATGTAAATTCTCAACAAAAAAGACTATTTTCAACAAATAAAAGGTGAATTTTAAACCAAATAATTCAATTTTCAAGCCGAAATGACGAATTCTGTAGAAAGTAGTTGCATTCTCAGCCTGAAAAAGTAAATTCTCTACAAAATAGTTGAATTTTAAACAAATTAATTTACTTTTTAATATAATAGTCGATTTTTTAATCAAAAAGAAAAAGGGTAAATTTCGTGAATTAAATTGAATTTAATATATAAGGCTTTTCTTACTCGATAAATGTTTTTACAGATATTTTTTACCATTAAGGACGTTTTATTATGATCTGCTGCTATTGAAATTAAAACTAACAATTACTGTATAAACTTTGAGGTTATTTTTTGAATATTAAACATAATTTCCAGTCCGTGTAAAAATTTCCGATCATTTCCCGGTTGCCCGGTCCAGTGGTAACCCTGTTTTTATTATTTTCATTCCTAAATTATATTTATATAAATTTATGTTAACTAATTTTGAGAACTTTTCAATTAAAATATTCTAAAATCGTTACGTACAAAAACGGGAAATAATGGATAAAACTGACAAAGTGATACTTTCGAACTTTTTAAATGAAGTAAGCATACAGAATTTTTAACTTTGCATATCGAGTCTGGATTAAAGTATAATTAATTAGCCATTGATAAATTTGGTCTTGTTCTTCGTTTCATATTTATTAGAAAAGTTCAGAATATTTAGGACTATCTCAAAAAGAAAGTTTTGTGCTGGGAAAATTGTATCAAGTTCCCCAACTTTCCTTGCCTTCCCCAAAATCTATCCCTCAGCGCTTTTACGAGTGACTAGGAACGCATAAATAATACATCACATGAGCAAAGTTGTCCTTTTGTGTCGACTAGTTTTAAAGTTCATGTAACTTTTGCGTCCCAAAAAGTGCAGCGAACGTAAAATTAGTTTTCCTGCTTAAATTTTCCTATTTCTAACTTTAAAAAAAGTAAAAAATAAATGTGGTATTTGAATTGTGTGAATATCTTTTTTAGAATTTAAAAAATCAAAATTATTGAATTTAACGTAAGTTAAATAATAAAAACATAAGACGATCAATCACATTGTTACTTGTTTATGAATTGCATACAGTTCTAAAACATTAGACGATCACTCACATTATCAATAGTTCTTGAATTTCATGCAGTTCTAAAACATGGAACGGTCAATCACATTGTCATTTGGTTCTGAATTTCATGCAGTTCTTAATCATGAGATGATCACTCACATTGTTATTTGTTTCTGAATTTCATGCTGTTCTAAAACATAAGACGGTCACTCACATTTCATTCGTTTCTGAATTTCATACTGTTTTGAAACATAAGACAATCAATCACATTGTTACTTGTGTATAAATTTCATACAATTCTAAAACATGAGTCGATCACACACATTATCATTTTTTTTTTTTAATTTCATGCAGTTCTAAAACATAGAACGATCAACTACATTGAAATTTGCTTTGAATTTCATGCAGTTCTTTAACATAAGATGATCACTCATATTGTTATTTGTTTCTGAATTTCATGCTGTTCTAAAACATACGACGATATGACTCGCATTTTATTCGTTTCTGAATTTCATACAGTTTTGAAACCTAAGACGATCAATTACATTGTTACTTGCGTATGAATTTCATACAGTTCTTAAACATAAGACGATCACACACATTATCATTTTTTTTAATTGCATGCAGTTCTAAAACATAGAACGAACAATCACATTGTAATTTGTTTCTGAATTTCAAGCAGTTCTTAAACATAAGATGATCACTCACATTGTTATTTGTTTCTGAATTTCATGCTGTTCTAAAACATAAGACGATCAGTCCCATTTCATTCGCTTCTGAATTTCATACAGTTTTGAAACATAAGACGATCAATCACATTGTTACTTGTGTATAAATTTCATACAGTTCTAAAACATAAGACGATCAAACACATTATCATTTTTTTTAAATTTAATGCACTTCTAAAACATAGAACGATCAACTACATTGAAATTTGTTTCGGAATTTCATGCAGTTCTTAAACATAAGATGATCACTCACATTTTTATTTGTTTCTGAATTTCATGCTGTTCTAAAACATAAGACAATATGACTTGTAGTTAATTCGTTTCTGAATTTCATACAGTTTTGAAACATAAGACGATCAATCACATTGTTACTTGTTTATGAATTTCATACAGTTCTAAAACATAAGATGATCAGTCACATTGTTATTTGTTGCTGAATTTCATGCTGTTCTAAAACATAGGACGATCAGTCACATTTCATTCGCTTCTGAATTTCTTACAGTTTTGAAACATAAGACGATCAATCACATTGTTACTTGTGTATAAATTCCATACAGTTCTAAAACATAAGACGATCAAACACATTATCATTTTTTTTAAATTTCATGCACTTCTAAAGCATAGAACGATCAACTACATTGAAATTTGTTTCTGAATTTCATGCAGTTCTTAAACATAAGATGATCACTCACATTGTTATTTGTTGCTGAATTTCATGCTGTTCTAAAACATAAGACGATCAGTCACATTTCATTCACTTCTGAATTTCATACAGTTTTGAAACCTAAGACGATCAATTACATTGTTACTTTTGTATGAATTTCATACAGTTCTAAAACATAAGACGATCACACACATTATAATTTTTTTTAATTTCATGCAGTTCTAAAACATAGAACGATCAATCACATTGTCATTTGTTTCTGAATTTCATGCATTTCTTAAACATAAGATGATCACTAACATTGTCATTTGTTTCTGAATTTCATGCTGTTCTAAAACATAAGACGGTCAGTCACATTTCATTCGCTTCTGAATTGCATACAGTTTTGAAACCTAAGATGATCAATTACATTGTTACTTGTGTATGAATTTCATACAGTTCTAAAACATAAGACGATGACACATTATAATTTTTTTAAATTTCATGCAGTTCTAAAACATAGAAGATCAATCACACTGTAATTTGTTTTCTGAATTTCATGCTGTTCTAAATCATAAGACGATATGACTCGCATTTTATTCGTTTCTGGAATTCATATAGTTTTGAAACATTAGACGATCAATCACATTGTTACTTGTTTATGAATTTGATACAGTTCTAAAACATAATGCGAACAATGAATGAAATGTGAGTGATCGTCTTATGTTTAAGAACTGCATGAAATTCAGAAACAAATGGCAATGTGATTGATAGCCTTATGTTTCAGAACTCTATGCAATTTATAAAAAAATAGCATTGTGATTGATGGTCTTATGTTTCACAACTGTATGAAATTCAGAATCGTTTGAAATGTGAGTGATCATATTATGTTCCACAATCGAACATCTGATGCCAAGAACAGTATTAATTACAAGCTTTCGGAAATTGGAAAAAGGGAGTACATTTTGCAAGATATCTCAGCAACGGATAATCCGAATTAAATTTTTTCCCAGATAATCATTCTTCATGAAAACCCCAATAAATCGACCTGTAGTTTATGTCAAAAAAGTAAATATATCCTGAATTACATTGCACTGAAATTTCAGTAAATTTTTCGCACTTTATTTAGTTTTTTGAAAATATTTCAGAAACCGTTATAGATATCGCTAAAGTAAGACGATATATTCGCAAACTGCGTTAAAAAACGCATCGACATGACCTGCGGTGAGGGCGGTATAACATTTTTCGACCTTAAAAAAATGTTGAACAATTTTTTATTGGTAATTTCAATTGCAAATATCTAATAAACTGAATCTGATAGCAACAAACGAAAACCAGATTCGTGTTTAGCACTTAAAAGTACTTCGGAAATTATATATCGCATTCAGCGAGGACATATGTCATTTTTGTTGATCAGTATAATTGAAGTAATTATAAGCAGGGGATTTTGTAATTAATTTTTTTCAGAAAATAGTATTACATTTTTTATTAACCGTCAATTTTCAATATGGAAAGAGAAATACTTTTTGAAGCTTAAAGCAACTAATTCCTGCAAATTGAAATTGTAAATCCTTTTTAAATGGGAATTCGATTTTTATGGATACCTCTCTTTTATCCGGATTCGTATTCAGTCGAAATTGTACCAGGGAGTGCAATAAACAAACAATGTGCCATCGTGCCACGATCGTAAACAACTTTTGAATTTCACTGGAGGATTTTATAAGATTTATGTATAAGCATAGGCAGCCAGAAGTAAATTTTACAAATCTCTACAGAAAAAGGTAACAAGAAAATCTTTGAATTTTCCTTCTACTTGATGCTAAGTTTTCAAAACTTTAGGTTGAATTTTCAACCTAACGGTCAAATTTTCAACCTAAAATAGTTAAAATTTTTAAGACAAAAAGAAGACGTTTTAGAAGACAGTTGAATGTTCAACACAAAAACTTGAATAAAAAAAAAATGAATTTAGAACGAAAAATGTAATAGTTAATATTTCAAAGAAATAAAAACTGATTTAAAAAATATGAGTTAAATTTTCAACCAAGGAGTTCAACTTTCAACAAAATAATTAGATTTTCAACAAAATAGTTGAATTTTTAAACCTACTAAGATGAAGTCTCAACAAAAAATGTAATAGTTGCATTTTTAACAAAAAAATATGAAATTCCTGCCAAAATAGATGAATTTGGAAACCAAAAAGACGAATTTTTAGACAAGAAGATTAATTTTCTACCAAAAAGGACGAATTTTCAAAAAAAATATACGATTTTCGAAACAAATAGTTGAATTTTCCAATAAAAAATATAAATTGTAAACCAATGATTAAAAATGTTAATTTTCAGCAAAATACATAAATTTTCAACAAATAAAGATCTGTCAGTCAAGAAATAAAAAAACGTTCATCCAAATTGTTGAATTTTGAAGCCAAAAGACGGAAAGTCGAGGGCTCGATTCTCGCCGCCTGCACTTAATTAAATTAAAAATACATTTTTTTTATACTCTTATATCAAAATATGTATAAAAATTTTAATCGAAATGATGAAATTCATATAAAATAAATGTTTACCAAACAAAGCTCGAAAAAGCGTGTTTTTATTTTTAAAAAAGCATACCTGGCACTTCCATTATCAACCAAATAATAGATTTCAGTTTTCCATAAAAAATTGTTGAGAATTAAACCAAAACAAACAAAATTTTAACAAAATATTTGAATGCTTATCTGAAGAAGATTAATTTTCAAATCAATAGTTTCTTTTTTTGCCAAAAAGAGTTGAAATTTCTACTAAAACAGATCAATTTTTAAACCAAAAACACGAATTTTCGAAAAAATAGCAGAATTTTAAACCACGAAAGATTTCAGTTAAATTTTCAAGACCAAAGTATGAATTTGCTACAAGAAGTTAATTTTTTGCCAAAATACTCGAATTTTTTATCCAAAAATATGAATCTTTAACAAAGTCAATCTTGCAAAATTAAAGCCGCAAAACTTCATTTCCAAAATTTCATGATCTTAATCTTGTACAATTTTTTATATAGAGTCTTTTATAAACGAAAAAAAAAACAATTTTTAATAAAAATTGCAAAATTTCATATATATTATCCTTGATAGTTATATTTAAAGTGCTTCTTATATAAATTTCCTGATGTTCGCAAGATTTATTTCAAAATCTCTGAATTTTCCTTAATTGAAAAATTTTACCTGACCTAGGAGCACCCTGGTCCAATAAATATAAAGTCAAGAAGTTAACCATTCTTGAAATCTGGTTCTTATCTTTTATAAAATCTCCTGAAATCTCTCGAAATCTTTGCACTACAATCTTTTGAAACCCTATGAATTATTTTGAAAATTTTCAATATCTTTGAAAAAAAAAATGTAATCATGTGAAAATTCATTAATTGATATTCTTTGAATTCCATGAATATCGTGATTAATGTTTTGAAATCCGAAATCTCTTGAAATCCTTTAAAAACTGTGGATATCCCTTAAAGTATATGGGAATCCCTTAAAATTTTCAAATTATCTTATAATCCTTTAAAACCCGGGGAAATCCCTTAAAATATTTCAAAATCAATTTAAAATCCTTGAAACTCTGTGAAATATTTCAAAATATTATGAGATCCCTTGAAATATCTTGAAACCTCTTGTACAAAAATTAAAAAAATAGTCCTTATGTCCTTAATGGAAGTTCCACTATAAAAGAAAAGATATTCTTTTTATGGAAAAAGTTTAAAGCCTATGAAAAATAATGATTTTAACAACAGTGCTTTTAATTGAATTTTTTCGTACTGACGGTTCTTACCAAATTTTAAAAAATGGTTGAATTTTAGTAAATCATGACTTACTTTTTCAGTGAAACCATTCTTTTATTTTATTTTCATTTATTTTATTTGCTTTTAAAATTGGAAACAGTAGAGTTGTACAGAATGTTTCCCCCGAACAAATAAACCATCATTTATTAAAATTTAATTGCAGAAAATATTGTTAAAATGAATGTTTTTTGTAGCTTTTACATTTTGTTATTTAAAAAAATGTTTTTAATTTGAAATGGTATCAGTGTTATTATTTTTATTCCTAAAATCATAGAAAAACCATTTTTTCATAAATCTGATTTTTAGCATAACTACCTTTTATCGATTTACTTTTTAAACTTATAAACAATTAATATAAAACATTTTATAAGAATATACTTTTTCTCAATGTCAATGAATTTTACGAAAATGTGGCTTGCAGATTGGAAAGGATTGCAATCTTGTGAAAATTGTCGCATCCCCTTTCCCGATTTAATTATGTAGCAAGAAAGGGTGTTCAGCGAAACTGATGCGATTAGTAATGGTGTTGGTACTTTCAGCGGAAATATCATTTGCGAACCAGATGGGCTCGACGGAGAACGTTAATTAATAATGACATATCTCGCGGCAATTGCCAAGAAATCACAGCTCACCCACACTAGGGAAATCAATAGAGTTGATGTATTTGGTTACCCCTGAGGGTCTTCCCATGAATATCTCTAACGACATGTAGGAAAAGCATAAAATTTTCCATTTAGACTGAACGATTTTTTAATGGGAAATATTAATTAATATTCAATTGCTTCCTCATCAATCTGAATTTTCCAGGAAAGATGAAAAATATTCTGTAAAATCTGAATCACCATTTTAAGATTTTTTTAAACTCCACTCCGGAGCTGAAGTGTTGAGAAATTACGGCCAAAACAATTTGATTAGGATATTCAGTTTTGAGGAAACAGATGTAGAAGTTTACAATCTATAAGTCACAATTAACAGAAATTGGAACAAGCTCAGCTGCGGATTGCGATAAAAAAAGTAGTCTTCAGTTTTAATAAAAAATAAAAACTCACTCCCGAGAAATTGAATTTAGGAATAAGGCTAAAAAAATTGTTCTACAAAAATTAGCCAATTCCAAGTACATCGTCCGTGAATTTTGAGATCACAATTTTACAGGTTGATAATCTCTTAGTGACACTGACTACAAATTGGAACAGACTCGGCTGCGCGTTGCGATAAAAATTTAATCTTCAGTTCAAATAAGAAATAAAAAGTTACTTCCGAGATGTTGAGTTTCTGAAAAAGGTTAAGAAAAATTGATCTTAAAAAAATTAGATAATTCCGAGTAAATCGTTAATTAATTTTGAGGTTACAATTTCACGGGTTGACAATCTCCAAGTGACACTAGCCACAAATTGAAACAGGCTCGGCTGCGAATTGCGATAAAAATCTAATCTTCAATTTAAATAAAAAATAAGAACTTACTCCCGAGATATTGAGTTTCTGAGAGGTTATACAAAAATTTGATCTCAAAAAAGTTAGACAATTCCGAATAAATCGTCCATCAATTTTGTGTTTACAATTTAACAGGTTTCGAAAATTGGTTTTCGATAGCGATTGAAAGTGGAATTTTCAATTTTTGCAAAAATAAAAACTTGCTCCCGAGATATAGGCTAGCTAGAAAAAAAAAATTTACTACGCTAAGATACTACTCTCAAATTTTAACTGAAATTTAACATCAAAATTACGTAAAAAAAATTTGTATTTCCACATCTACTCTTTTGACATATTTCGATATAATTCAGGCCCAGGAACTCGAAAATTCAATTTTTTTGTGAATATGTCTTACTTTTTTCTGTTTCAATTTAAATCATGATGAAACTTTTAGAATAGTACTTCAAAACTAGAAAAATTGTTCTATTTTGATGAAGAATATTAAAAATTAAATAATTTCCCATTAAAGCTTTATACTTGCGAAATTTTTAATTAATAGCGTTTGATATTGAACAATTTCATGAATCCGGATTCAAAGTTTTAATTTTTTTAAATTGCAAGCCCTAACAGTTGAACATTTTTAAGTGAGAAAGGGTTGAAAAATCAAAATCGAGTAAAGTCAATTACAGTCTCCACTTTCCCCCTCTTTTCATGGAAATTTCATTGCATTTGGTTAAAAATTTGACTATTTGGTTGTAAATTTAATTATTTTTTTGAAAATTTATATTTCTTGGTCGAAAGTTTAACTGCTTTTTTGAACATTCGCCTTTTTGGATAGAAAATTTATTCTTTTGAGTTGAAAATTCCTCTTGTATGGTGGAAGTCATTTTTTCAAATTAATTTTTCTCGGTTGAAAATTAAATTTTTTATTGAAAATTCAACTGTCTTCTAAAAAAATCGTCTTTTTTCTTGAAATTTTTTTTAAATTTAACTATTTCTTTGAAAATTCTTCTTTTTTGTTTGAAAGTCTATTTGGTTTCACATCCAACACTTTGTTTAAAACTTAATTTTCTTTTAATTCAACTGTTTGGTTAAAAATTCATGTTTTTCGATTGAAAATGATCTGTTTGTTGAAAATTCAACTTTTTAGGCTGATCTCTCTCTTACTTGAAAATACGACCATTTGGTTGTAAATTGAATGATTTGGTTTGAAAGTCATTTTTTTTTTGTCAAAAATTCAACTGTTTTGTTCAAAATTCATCTTTTTGTATAAACCGAATTGGATTGAAGATTCATCTTTTACCGTGGAAAAAACATATTTTTTTTAAATTATTATTTTTTTAAATTCAACTATTTAATCGATAATTTATCTCTCTTCGTTGAAATTGATCCTTTTTGTCGAATATTCGACTTTTCAGGTTGATAATTAAACTATATTTAAAAAAAATTTGATTTGAAAATTCATCTGTTTCATTGAAAATCCATCTTTGTAAGTTAGAAATAACTATTTGGCTTAAACTTCAATTACTTTTTTAAAAATTCATCTTGTTTGCTCGAAAGTTCTCAACTATTTGGTTAAAAATTCTTTTTTCTTTGTTAAAACGATCTATTTGTTGAAAATACAACTTTTCAGGCTGATAATTCTCAGTTTTGGTTTTAAATTAAAAATTTTTTAAATTGTGCAATTCAGGAATAAAAGCCAATTAAATAATTTACAATTTAAAGCCGTAGAGATTTTATAATTCATTGTATGTCTAAACTTCATAAATTGAACAATTGATAGTTAACAGCGTTTAAAATTGAATAAGTGCAAATTTAATCTTTAAAGATTTTACAAATTTATTATTCTTGAATTTAAAACCCTAATAGTTGCAAATTTCTGAGTTCAAATTGTTTCAAATTCAAATTTTAGAAAGTTCCCGAAATTATAAAATTGCCGTAGTATAAAAATCCAAATTTGGAAAATTCACGATTAATAAAATTCCCGACAGCTTATAATATTACCGAATTTGACCATTCCTGAATACTAAAATTCCCGACAGAAAATTTCTGAATTATAAAAAATTTTGATAAAAGAAAAATTTTTTATGTTTAATTTTTTCAAATTGTAGTTTGAATATTTCTTCATTATATTTTTAATCAATAAATAATATTGATTAAAAATCAATTTTTCAATTGTTTACATTAGGGTATTATAAACTGTTCGGGAATTATACTATTTGGCATTATCATATTTCTGGAATTTTCTAATTTCAAGAATTTTTTATTTTGAAAAGTTTATTTTTCGAGAATTTTAAAGTAAATAAAATTCTTCAAATTTAAATTTTTGGTTTTCATAAATTTAAACTTTTCAAATGTATAAAAAATATTTCAAACCCCGGAAATGACATTTATTTACCTGGACTAAGTACATAAACAGATTTTGGAATTCCGTGAGGTGTAAATCGCGAATTTCATACTTGGCAGTGGAAAATTGTTAGGACGAATTAGAGTCGGTGTCGTCACTGTATGGTACAACTAATTAACCCGGAGCTAATTATGCCTCCCTGGTTTACGTCCCTAGAGAATAATCCCTGCCGGTGAAGTTTTCCCGGTTCCAGTTTCCTGGCTCGGTGCTACCGGAGAACCCACCCAGTTTTCCCACGTGTAAGCAAAACCCGATGAAAGCCGTAGAAAAGTCGACGACGATTTTGTTTCTGACACCGACTTGTTTCTAGCTGGAAAAATACAAAATTATTCAAAAATTATTCTAGTGCAATGAAAAAAAAAGACTGTTAATCATTTACATCAGGGTGGGGCTAAGGCGTCCACTTTTAATAAAAAGACAAAAACCGCCATTCTCTAATACTAAATGGCGAAATATAATAAATTATAAGTTTCTGTTGTTGTTTTAACCTTATGTGTCGACGTGCGGTCTCACAGACCGCACGGCCACGCTAGCGTCATAATTTTATATTTTTGTTTCAAAACGAACTTGAGCTTGATTCGGGTACCCCAGAGTATGGAACGCGACCGTCCTAGAAAAATTGTATATCCCGATTATCCCTCATTTGAGCAAAAAGTGACAAATTTGTAGGACGTGTGGACGTGCGGTCTCCCAACTTTCCCCTACATATTCGGAACGAAACTAAATTAAATAACCTCTAGAAGAAAATATCACTTTTATTTTACAGAAAACAATTGAAGATCTTTCGAAGCTATGAGTGGCCCGGTTTTCCCAGTGTGTCCCAGTTAGCCCCGGCTTACGATATACTTCGAATTTTTGTAGAAATTAAATAAATAATTGGAGTATAAGTAAAACTGTTCAAGTTCAACCAAGTCCATTTTTAAAATAAGCATTTACATTATTCAAATGGATATAAGCGTCTAAAATTTTAGAGTTTTGTACTAAAATCGATTAATTTAAAAAATTTGAAATATTGAAACCATTAAAGCTTAAATTATTTTGATTTTTAAAAATGGAAGGCAATTGAAAATTGAATTTCAACTGCTAAAATTTGATGGAAATTTGAAATTGAATTTCAACTGTTGAATTTTCATCAGTTGAAAAGTCATCTGTTGAAACTTGAAAATAATTTAAAATTAAATTTTCAACTATTCAAAATTGAAGGAAATGTAACTGTTGAAAAAAATCAATTTTCAACAGTTGAATTTTTACGTAGTTGAAAATTGAAGAAAACTGAAAATTGAATTATCAACTGTTGAATTTTTTTCGTTTGAAAAGTCAACTGTTAAAAAGTGAAGAAAAATCAGAAATTTTTTTCAGATGAAAATTAGGCTTTTTTAATTTAAAGAAAATCGAAAATTGAATTTTTAAATTTCTTCAATTATCAATAGTTACAGTTGTGAATTTAAAACAATTAAAAATTAAACTTTTAAAGATTGAAAATTAAATTTTGATAATTTTGAAAAATCAACTATTAAAAATTGAATTTTCAAATCTCTTTAATTTTAAATAGTTCAACTTCCTTCAATTTTTAAGAGTTGAAAGTTCAATTATAAATTTTTTTCAACTATTTACAGTGGGATTTTCAATTGATGAAAATTCAAGAGTTGAAAATTCTATTTTTAATTTTCTTCTTTCTTCAGCAGTTGTCCATTCAACTATTTCAAAATTCAATCGTTGAACATTCAATTTTCGACTTTTAAAAAATTCAAAAGATAAAAATGCATCTTTGGAAAATCGAAGAAAATTGGAAATTTAATTCTCAAATTTCTTCAATGATTCACAGTTGACTCTTCAACTATTAAAAACTCTTCTGTTAAAAATTCAACTATAAATTTTCTTCAATTTTCAATCAGTTACATTTACATCAGTTGAATTTTTAACAGATGAAAATTCAAATGTTGAAAATTGAATTTTCAACTTTTTGAAAATTTAACTACTGAATATTCCATTTTTTTAAATTTTCTACATTTTAAAATTTTAAAATAGTGAATTTTGTATTAATATCAAGTGCTAAAAATGTTTATCTCCTTGTAACTTTGAAAGAGGAAATTTCGTAAAAAAATCGATTTTTCTTGTACAAGGTAATTTTTGACATGAATTGGAAAATTTTGGAAAATAATTTCAAGTCTGATTTATAAAAAAGAAATTTACAAAAATATTTAACTACTGAAAATTCAATTAGCTTAAATTTTCTACATTTGAAAATTCAAGAAAAAAGTGAATTTTGTATTAAAAGCAAGTGCTAAAAATGTTTATCTCCTTGTAACTTTGGAGCAGGAAATTTCGTAAAAAAGTTAGATTTTTCTTGGAGGAGGTAATTTTTGACATAAAACTCAAAATTTTGGAAAATAATCTTAATTCCGATTTATAAAAAAGAAATTCACAAAAACATTTACCTACCGAAAATTCAATTTTTTTAAACTTTCTACATTTGAAAATTCAAGAAAAAGTGAATTTTGTATTAAAAGCAAGTGCTAAACATGTTTATCTCCTTTTAACTTTGGAAGAGGAAATTTCGTAAAAAATTTCGATTTTTCTTGGAGGAGGTAATTTTTGACATGAAACGGAAAATTTTGGAAAATAATTTTAATTCTGATTTATAAAAAAGAAATTAACCAAACAATCCCTATTAAAATTCAGAATTATAATTCTTTTACTAAATTATCTATTCCAAGTCAGAAATCTTTGAAATTTTTTAAAATGTTAAGAAAACTCTCTTCCAATTTTGTACCATTTCTGATATACTTTAATTCTGGTGCATCGTTCCATCTTGAATTAAAAGTTAAGAAATATAAATTGGAATTATTTATCAGAGAACAGTCTTTGCACCACTTTTTTTTCATCCAATGCCTGGGAATTTGAACCATTTTTTAAGATTTGTCTAATAAAAAAGAGCTGATGGGATGAAGGAAGTAAAAATGGCACTAAGTGCGGAAATAAAGCGGAAATTCCTCTTTATGGCTGCATTTTCTCGTTCTCCATGTATGACTGCTTCGGTTAAGGAAACTCGAAGGAAAATCTTCATGGAACTACTGCAAGAGTCTAGGTCTAGGTTCTAGGTTCTGAAAACGGAAAATGATGATTCACAAATGGCTGACTCCAAGTTACCTTAGAACCTTTTAGATTTCTCGTCACTAATGAACTCTCCAAGGCGTCGAATTAGTTTTCAGAGTGCTTTGCGAAGCTCATTTAGTGCTGAGAATGATAATAAAAAGTGGATAAATCTTCCAGATTTTCTGCGACTCACGATCTTGTTTCAAACTCTCAAGAGAAATGTTTCAATTTCAAAACCAAATTATTAATTATTTATCAATTGTCGTTTATTGTCTAGATTCCTTAAAGCAGGGTGTGTACCGTCCTGGAAATTCTTGAAAACCTGGAAAAATCCTTGAATTGTTCTCTACCTGGAAAAAAACTGGAAAAGTCCTTGAATTTTGCTCATGTTCCTGGCATTTTTATTCCCTTGAAGAAAAAACAATTTGTTTTCAAATGTGTTCTCTGCTGAACAAAAAAAGACTGCTGAACCGTTTTTTTGGAGGTGCATGTATATAATAATCAGGGTGTCTATTCACCTTGAAAACCCTGAAAATGTTAGGGAATTTTTCTTTAAAATCAGGGAATTTGTGTTTCGCGAGCATGACTAATTTTTGTATAATTTTAATATAAAATTGAATACTCATATTTTTTTATTTTCTTTTTTAGTTGAACATGCATGTATTTTGTTGAAAATTCCACGTTTTGATTGATAATTCATCATTGTAGGTTGAAAACTTATCTATTTGGTTAATGTTTGATTTTTTTGTTTCAAAATTCGAATATTTGGTTGAAAATTC